>JAINUV010001366.1:0-125660 GCA_020205505.1 Panax japonicus
CGGTTGGATATTACCATGTGAGCTAGGAAAATGAAGGAGAGGGGGAAGATTAGGGCTAGGGTTATTTGGCTGAAGATTTTTTTCCATGAGGTGATGATGTTGTAGCTTTCTTTGTAGATGCCAAAGAGGCCAAGAGATTGCATATGTTCTTGTTCTATGTCCATGATGTTAATTTGTTGGAGTGGAGAGGATATGGAGGGGAGAAAAATGGTTTCCAAGGAGGAATATAAATAGGACTTTGATTTGGAATTATTAAATTAATTAAACTGAATTGCCCTTGGTGTTCAAGCTAACTACCAATTCTCCTTTTCAAACCCCATCAGCAAGTATAACTGATATTTTATTCATTGTTTTTACAAAATTCTTCATTTGACTTCACTAATTACTCATTTAAACTTTTAAAAAATAGAAAAATGATATTTTCAGTACAAAAAATACCAATTCAACGTAGTTGTATAATATATTATGTGCATAGTATATTTATGGGGTTAAATGTAAAGTGGACCACTGAACTTTTATGATATTTGGGTATTGAGCCCCTTTCTTCCGGTCAACGCAAACTGATCCACTTTTTATTCAAAAATGTCACATGTGCGTTGACCTGCTGATGTGGCAGATCTGACATGGTATTTTATATTATAATTTTACATGTAAGCATTGATGACGTGGCTTCCTTTGATTTTTTTCAAAAAAAATGCCTTTGCACAAATTTGAACCCATAACCTCACATTTGGAAAAGCATTAATTACTCATATTGTGACGCCCCCAAAATAGGTATACATCACCTATAGTGAGTCGTCAAATACATGGTACATAATTCAAATACAACTTAATAATAATACAACTGTCGTGTACAATACGACAAAACATAAGCTGTGAGTTTGAATACAAATATTGTCTACTAGAGATTATAAAAACTCAAAAGGAGTCCTCATTACAATTATTATTACACTATTTCACAGAATAGTGAGGACTACTAATGCTATCATCTGGTCCGTCACTCCGTTCCCTACTAGTCCCTACTATGTTCTCATTTCCTGAAGAGAACAATAAAAGTAAAAGGGTGAGCTCAACTAGCCCAGTAGGAAATATTATGACTAAGATAATGCAGAATATATTATCGTTAGCCTTCAATAGTGTTAAACTGATACAATATAACAACCATCAAGTTTAACTGCAGCGGAATAAACAATCCATTAAAAGAGTCAAGTAGAGAATAAAATCAACTATCTATTATGATTTAGAAGGTTTTTCATCACTTTTATCGTTGTGACTCAGCTTAATAAATAATTCACATCATCGAATCACTCATGTACTATGGCTAATGATATTATTTAGTATCACGACCACAATTATCCATGCACTACGGGCCAAGAATATTTATGTATTCAATAATGGTCATGATCATGCCATAAAATAATTCATCTTTGCACCCTTGGCCGAAGAGAATCCATAGCCATAATCATACCAAAAACTGTACATCAATGCACTACAGGCCAATGAGGACTTTTTCCACATCATTTGTAACATTACGGTTATGATTACACCGAATAATCACTGGTCATAATCATACCAAGTCCATCTATGCACTACAGGCCACATATGACTTTCAACAAAATATAAACATGAGGATGATGGCAATGATATAAGAATTCAATAAAACAAGTTCAAGAATTAATTTATCTAGGAACTGATAACGTCCAAAGTGTCAACATGATACTGCTTTGTAGAGTAAAATTCAAGAATGCTCAGAAGAATATGTCCATAAAAAGATACTGGATGAAGCGCAAATATGAAGGATATTTCACTAATTTCATGGAGTATAGAAGTCAAAACTTTAACTAACTGAGTATAATAAAGAATGGAATAACAAAAGAAATCACCGTGCATGCGGTACTTCGCATAAACAGGTTATTCCAATATAATAATAATAACGGAACCAGGTCCGACAAAATTCGCACCGACAGGATGTTCCAACAGAATAATAAAGAATAGAATAACAACAGAAATCACCATGCATGCGGTATTTCGCATTGACAGGTTATTTCAACAAAATAATAAATAACAGAACCAGGTCCGACGTAAAACGCACAGACAGGATATTCCAACAGAATAATAAAGATGGAATAATAGAAGAATGTCACCAAGTATAGGGTAGTCCGCGTATACTGGTTATTCCAGCAGAATAATAAAGAATGGAATAACAGAAGTTCTCTTCATGGATAAGAAAGAAATAATACTCCCTACCTTTAGAAAAACTGGATACTGGAATAGTGAGGTAGCAGACTTCTCTTCTTCTTTCTATAATTTTTCTCTATAATAATCGCTCTAAAACTTTTGTGAATTGGTGAGAAATGAAAGAAGAATGAGATTCTATTTATAGAAAAATATAGTTTCGATAATTGCACGTTTTGGGGCTCAAAAAATTACATTACAATACCTCCAACTTTTCCTTTATTTTTAATTTAGTCATGAAAGTATTATCAAACTTGCACCACTTCTCCTAATAGTAAATAATGTGATTCAATAGTAAATTATGTGAATCAATAGTTCTAGACATGTGAAAATACGAATTACAGTATAATACATCCATCTATACCTCCATTTTTAACTTAGTCAAGCAAGTATTATCAATCTTGCACCAACTCCCTTAATAGTAACAAGAATGTGAAACAATAGTATACACATGTGAACAAATAGTTATAATCATGTGAAATAATAGCAATCAATTGCTCATTTATCCGGTTAAATACCCGATTGGTCAATATAACCTCCAGACATCGATTATTATCGAAATAATTGTCGATTTTTACTAATACAAATAATTCCAACACAATGAAACTATTTTTAGCAAAAATATAAATTTTGAAATTTTGAAGTTTGACTTTTTTCGAAAAAGTCAACTATTGACTTTTTGACCAAATAGTGAATTCCAGAAAATTTTGTGCTTATAGACTATTTTTACTAATTTCATCGTTTCGGACTCAAATATCACGTCCGCCTCTCCAAATTCAACTCCGAACACAACTTTAATTTTAATAACATTCATCATTAATATTATAACTTACAATATTTATCAACCAGGTCGTTCCTAGGAAAGAGGGGGCTTTCTAATAAGGATTTCTCCCTATTGAGCGCAATTAGGTGACCAAACCTCTCCTTGATAGAACTTCTAGACATTGTAAATATTGCAATTTAATAATATGAATAACTTTGTCGTCTCAATTATTGATTTAATAAAATAACATATTATGCAGATGATATTATGACAATAATCGAATCAATAATATGAGAGATGTGATGCATCAATTATTATAGCAACAATTGAGTATAATTGAGTAACTTCTCATGTAAGCATCAATAATCAATACCGTGAGCTACTATGCAACCACGCGTATTACTGTACTTTTACTACCGGGTAGTTCAATAGTTAACGATAAAACTTCCACCGTTATTTTCATAAAGTATTTTTGTCGTTTTCTCAATCCGACAATAATTCCGTTGTGATGGGTCCACCAATGATTGTGTCGTTGTACGAATATTCCCTGTTAAAACGAATATTCCCCGACCAATCGAATATTATATAACAACTTGCGTACTTTGCAAAATTTGTAAATATTACCCACAACTATAACATTATATCAAATCCAAACCATAATATTCAAAAATATATTTCGAGAAAATTTAATCTTTATTCAAAAAGTTGGGGTCTTACAACCTCCCCTTTTTATGAAATTTCGTCCTCGAAATTAGGGTGCGTACCTGGTATGTCGAAGAGGTAAGTATATCTTGATTTCATCTCAGATTCTAACTCCCAAGTCATTTCTTCCACATCGTGGTTTCTCCACAAAACTTTGACTTGAGATATAACCTTGGAGCGTAGAATATGATTCTTTTTATCCAAGATTTTAACAGGTAACTCTTCATACGTTAAATCTTCCTCTATCTCGTCTGGTTCTAATTCAATAATGTAGTTTGGGTCTTTCACATATTTACGTAACATAAATATGTGAAAAATGTTATGAACACGAGACATACTTGGTGGTAAAGCGAGTCTATACGCCACAGTTCCTACTCGATCAAGGATTAAAAATGGGCCAATGAATCGAGGGTTGAGCTTTCCTCTCTTTCCAAATCTCATAACTCCCTTCTATGGAGCAACACGTAATAACACATGATCTCCAATATCGAATTCCATGTCCTTTCGATGAAGATCAGAATAACTCTTTTGTCGATCTTGTGAGGTTTTTATACATTGTCAGGTCGTTTGTATCTTTTCCGTAGTCATACGTACCAACTCCGGTCCCAACAACATTGCTTCACCCACCTCATCCTAGCATACTGGAGAACGACACTTTCTTCCATACAACGCCTTAAATGGAGACATGCCAATACTTGCTTGATAATTGTTGTTGTAGGAAAACTCCACCAATGGTAGGAACTTATCCCAATTTTCCTTGAAGTCAAGGACACAGAGTCTTAATAGATCTTCAAGAGTTTGAATGGTCCTCTCCGACTGCACGTCCGTTTGAGGATGATATGCCGAGCTAAATAGTAAATCCGTGCCAATAGATTTTTGCAAACTAACCCAAAATCTTGAAGTGAATCTTGGGTCTCGATCAGAAACTATGGATACTGGTATACCATGCAGTCTTACAATCTCGTTTATGTACGTACGAGCAAGACGTTCAAGTGTATAAGTTTCTCGTATATGTAGGAAATGAGCAGACTTGGTCAATCTACCAACAATGACCCAAATTGCATCTATGCCTTGAGAATCCTTGGGAAGACCAGTAACGAAATCCATAGTAATGTGTTCCCACTTCCATTCTAGAATTTCAAGTGGTTGCAATGGACCTTTTGGTACTTGATCCTTCGCCTTGACTCGTTGACAAGTTAAGCACCTTGAGATAAACTCTGCTATCTCTCTCTTCATATTGCTCCACCAAAATGTAAGTCGAAGATCACGATACATTTTGGTACTCCCGGGATGGATTGTAAATGGTGTGTTGTGCGCCTCCATATGATTTTATACTTTAAATCAGGTTCGTTAGGAACACAAAGTCTGGAGTTGACTCAAAGTATTCCTTCCTCATCGATTCTTGCTTCCGGCATAGAACCTTCTTACACTTTCTTTTTCATACACATTAGCTCCAGGTCTGTAGCTTGAGCAGCTTTAACTTTATCGATTAAAGTCGATTCTACTCGTATGTTTGCCATCATCATGTGGGTCCCTAGAGTCTTTAACTCTATCTCCATCCATTGCAAGTCATACAAAATGGGCCTATGCGTTGACAATATCGCACTCGTACTTGCATATGATCTTTTACTCAATGCGTCAGCTACCACGTTCGCTTTTCCAGGATGGTATTGGATGGTATGATCATAATATTTCAATAATTTAAGCCAACGTCGTTGTCTCATGTTAAGTTCCTTTTGGGTGAAGAAATATTTGAGGCTTTTATGATCCGTGTAGATCTCCACCTTCTCTTCATACATGTAATGCCTCCAAATCTTAAGCGTAAAAACGACAGCTGCCAACTCTAGATCATGAGTAGGGTAATTCCCCTCATATTTTTTGAGTTGTCGTGAGGCATAGGCTATGACTTTCCCATGTTGCATGAGAACACATCCTAACCCTTTGCCTGAAGCATCACTGTAGATGACAAATCCTTCCGAGCCAGATGGTATTGTCAGAATAGGTGCTGAAATGAGTCTCCTCTTGAGTTCTTGAAAACTCTTCTCACATTCCACGCTCCAACCGAATTTTGTATCTTTTCGAGTCAGCTGAGTTAATGGAGTAGCGATTCGAGAAAACCCTTCTACGAATCTCCGATAATAACCAGCTAAGCCGAGAAAGCTACGTACTTCGGTCACTGATTTAGGTTGCTCCCAGCTTTGAATAGCTTCAATCTTTGCTGGGTCAACAGATATTCCATGACTTTATATCACGTGCCCAAGGAATGCAACTTCCTCAAGTCAGAACTCGCATTTCTTCAACTTGGCATATAGCTTGTTTTAACGAAGCTTTTGGAGTATCATCCTCAAGTGTTGCTCATGATCTTCACGGCTTTTGGAATATATGAGGATGTCATCAATAAAGACGACCACAAAATGATCCAAATATTCCTTGAATACTTAGTTCATCATATCCATGAAGGCAGCAGGAGCATTAGTCAATCCAAAAGACATGACTAAGAATTCATAATGCTCATACCGAGTTCTGAAGGCAGTCTTTGGAATATCCTCAGTTTTAACCTTCAGCTGATGATATCCAGAACGAAGATCGATCTTTGAAAAAAATTGTGCTCCTTGTAACTGATCAAACAGGTCATCAATACGTGGCAATGGGTACCTATTTTTGACGGTGACATGATTCAACTCCCGATAATCAATATAAAGTTGCATACTCTCATCTTTCTTCTTCACGAATAGAACAGGAGCACCCCAAGGAGACATACTAGGACGAATGAAACCAATGTCTAACAATTCCTACAATTGGGCCTTTAACTCCTGAAATTCAATAGGAGTCATTCAATATGGGGCTTTGGAAATGGGTTTTGTACCGGGTTCAAGGTCGATACAAAATTCAACTTAACGCTCTGGGGGGTAGGCCAGGAAGTTCTTCAGGGAATACGTCAGGAAATTTATTAACAATAGAAATATCTTTCAAATCTGACGTATTTTTGTTTAAATCTGTGACATGAGCTAAAAAAGCTTGATATCCGTTTTTCAATAAACGAATAGTTTTATGGCTTGAGATGACCGTGATTGATTTTAATGGTTTGGTCGCTTGAATTCGTATAATAGGTTTATTAGGAATATGAAAGCTAACAACCTTACGAAAACAATCAATTTTAGCATGATGAGTAGTTAACCAATCAATCCCTAGAATCACGTCAAATGCAAGTATTTTAAGGAGATAAGATCGACAGGTAACGTGCGGTTACCGATTTGAATCAAACAAGACTTATAAACAGTAGATGTAATGAAGGTTTCTCCTAATTTAGTTTCAACAGATAAGTCAAAGTCTAATTTCTCCGGAATCAAATTTAAACGTTGAGCGCAAGTAGGAGAAATAAAAGAATGGGTAGAACTGGTATCAAATAAGGTATAGACTTCACTAGAGTTTATGATAAGCTTATCCGTGATAACCTCGTTCGGGTTCCTTGCTTTCTGGGAGGTCACAACAAACGCTCTCCCTTGCACTACTGGCTTTGACTTTTCTGAGACGGCCTTTGGTGCCTCCATCCTAGCCGAATTTGTCTTCGGTGAACGACAAAATCGAGCTAAGTGGCCTTCCCTTCCACAATTATAACATGCTTTGGATGGCATCGCGCAGTTTGGACTGATGTGTCCCTCCCCTCCGCATTTGAAGCATATGGTAGGTGGTCGTTCTCCTTCCTTGACAACGGGTGTTGGTGCTGACGTCTTTCCATCATTGTTGAATCTCATCTTCTTGAAATGTCCATTCTTATTATCTTGGCTATGATTACCACCGAAGTAGTTACCATTTCTGGCATGTTGATTCCCTCCACGCTTGTTGTCACCGTTTCGATGACTATTACCACTGGTATTTTCATGCTGCCGGCTGCTTTTCCCTTGGTTGCGTTGACTCGTTATCGCGCTCCAATAACTGAGCCCTATTTACAACATCTAATTACAAACACATTTTATTAGAAATAAGATATTGACGTATCTCCGGTTTCAAATCTCTTAAAAATATTCGCGTCATTCGCTTTTCATTATCGACCAAATGGGATGCAAACTGGGATAACTCCGCAAATTTAGCATCGTATTGCGACACAGTCATATTGTTTTATTTCTAGTGTTTCCACCTATATTTTGGACAGGAGCCTCTCTCGCCTGATGTTGCATGAATTGCATAAAGCCTCTGAATATTCCATCGTTCATCATTTGGTCAGTGTTGTTGTTTGCATGAGGATTGTCGCCTTCCTGATGCACATTATTCTGATTGTTGATTTGTGGAGACTCAACGGTTTCTTGTGCTCCATTGATATTCTCAATATTCTCGGATGCCATTTTCAAATACTGCCACAAAACAAGGGTTAATTGACATGCAACATATTATCCATATACTCTGACCAACCAATTAAATACCAAATAAACTTAGGTAGGTCATACTAGCGAAGGAATTTCCCGTCTCTCCCCTCCTAGTTCTAGTCTCACATCTTAGTCAGGGATCATATCCCTAGATTTTGATACCAACTGTGACGCCCCCAAAATAGGTATACATCACCTATTCTGAGTCGTCAAATACATGGTACAGAATTCAAATACAACTTAATAATAATACAACTGTCGTGTACAATACGACAAAACATAAGCTGTGAGTTTGAATATAAATATTGTCTACTAGAGATTATACAAACTCAAAAGGAGTTCTCATTACAATTATTATCACACTATTTCACAGAATAATGAGGACTACTAATGCTATCATCTGGTCCGTCACTCCGTTCCCCGACTAGTACCTACTACATTCTCATTTCCTGAAGAGAACAATAAAAGTAAAAGGGTGAGCTCAACTAGCCCAGTAGGAAATATTATGACTAAGATAATGTATAATATATTATCGTTAGCCTTCAATAGTGTTAAACTGATACAATATAACAACCATCAAGTTTAACTGCAGCGGAATAAGTAATCCATTAAAAGAGTCAAGTAGAGAATAAAATCTACTATCTATTATGATTTAGAAGGTTTTTCATCACTTTTATCGTTGAGACTCAGCTTAATAAATAATCCACATCATCGAATCACCCCTGCACTACGGCCAATGATATTCTTTAGTATCACGACCACAATTATCCATGCACTACGGGCCAAGAATATTTGTGTATTCAATAATGGTCATGATCATGCCATAAAATAATTCATCTTTGCACCCTTGGCCGAAGAGAATTCATAGCCAAAATCATACCAAAAATTGTCCATCAATGCACTACGGGCCAATGAGGACTTTTTCCACATCATTTGTAATATTACGGTTATGATTACACCGAATAATCCCTAATCATAATCATACCAAGTCCATCTATGCACTACAGGCCACAGATGACTTTCAACAAAATATAAACATGAGGATGATGACAATGATACAAGAATTTAATAAAACAAGTTCAAGAATTAATTTATCTAGGAACTGATAACGTCCAAAATGTCAACATGATACTGCTTTGTAGAGTAAAATTCAAGAATGCTCAGAAGAATATGTCCATGAAAAGATACTGGATGAAGCGCAAATATGAAGGATATTCCACTAATTTCATGGAGTATAGAAGTCAAAGTTTTAACCAACTGAGTATAATAAAGAATGGAATAACAAAAGAAATCACCATGCATGCGGTACTTCGCATAAATAGGTTATTCCAACAGAATAATAATAACAGAACCAGGTCCGGCGAAATTCGCACCGACAGAATGTTCCAACAGAATAATAAAGAATAGAATAACAACAGAAATCACCATGCATGCGGTACTTCGCATAGACAGGTTATTTTAACAGAATAATAAATAACGGAACTAGGTCCGACTAAAATGCATAGACAGGATATTCCAACAGAGTAATAATAAAGACGGAACCAGGTCCGGCGTAAAACGCACAGACAGGATATTCCAACAGAATAATAAAGATGGAATAATAGAAGAATGTCACCAAGTATAGGGTAGTCCGCGTATACTGTTTATTCTAGCAGAATAATAAAGAATATAATAACATAAGTTCTCTTCATGGATAAGAAAGAAATAATACTCCATACCTTTAGAAAAACTGGATACTGGAATAGTCAAGTAGCAGACTTCTCTTCTTCTTTCTATAATTTCTCTCTATAATAATCGTTCTAAAGCTTTTGTGAATTGGTGAAAAATGAAGGAAGAATGCGCTTCTATTTATAGAAAAATATAGTTTCGATAATTGAATGTTTTGGGGCTCAAAAAGTTATAGTACAATACCTCCAACTTTTTCTTTATTTTTAATTTAGTCATGGAAGTATTATCAAACTTGCACCACCTCCCCTAATAGTAAATAATGTGATTCAATAGTAAATTATGTGAATCAATAGTTCTAGACATGTGAAAATACGAATTACAGTATAGTACCTACATCTATACCTTCATTTTTAACTTAGTCATGCAAGTATTATCAATCTTGCACCAACTCCCCTAATAGTAACAAGAATATGAAATAATAGTATACACATGTGAACAAATAGTTATAATCATGTGAAATAATAGTAATCAATTGCTCATTTATCCGGTTAAATACCCGATTGGTCAATATAAACTCCAGACATCAATTATTATCGAAATAATTGTCGATTTTTACTAACACAAGTAATTCCAACACATTGAAAGTATTTTTTTATCAAAAATATAAATTTTGAAATTTTGAAGTTTGATTTTTTCCGAAAAAGTCAACTGTTGACTTTTTGACCAAATAGTGAATTTCAAAAATTTTTGTGTTTATAGACTATTTTTACTAATTTCATCGTTCCGGACTCAAATATCACGTCCGCGTCTCCAAATTCAACTCCGAACACAACTTTAATTTTAATAACATTCATCATTAATATTATAACTCACAATATTTATCAATCAAGTCGTTCCCAAGAAAAAAGGGCTTTCCAATAAGGATTTCTCTCTATTGGCGAGCAATTAGGTGACCAAACCTCTCCTTGACAGAACTTCTAGGCATTATAAATATTATAATTTAATAATATAAATAATTTTGTCGTCTCAATTATTGATTTAATAAAATAACATATTATGCAAATGATACTATGACAATAATCGAATCAATAATATGAGAGATATGATGCAACAATTACTATAGCAATAATTGAGTATAACTGAGTAACTTCTCACGTAAGCATCAATAATCAATACCGTGAGCTACTAAGCAACCACGCGTATTACTGTACTTTTACTACCGGGTAGTTCAACAGTTAACGATAAAACTTTCGCTGTTATTTTCATAAAGTATTTTTGTCATTTTCTCAATCCGACAATAATTCTGTTGTGAGGGTCCACCAATGATTGTGTCGTTGTACGAATATTCCCTGTTAAAACGAATATTCCCTGACCAATCGAATATTATATAACAACTTGCGTACTTTATAAAATTTATAAATATTACCCACAACTATAACATTATATCAAATTCACATCATAATATTCAAAAATATATTTCGAGAAAATTTAATCTTTATTCAAAAAGTTGGGGTCTTACACATATGACCGCTAGATCAACACAGATCAACTATTAATATATTGCAAAAAGTAATATTTATATCAAAATATGGGATTTCCCTTCATATATTCATTTCTTCTCATTCACTATTAAGGGTGTAAACGAACCGAGTCGATTCGAGTATTGAGTTGCTCAAATTTGGTTCACAAAATTTATCGAGTATAAAATAAAGTTTGATTTAGGCTTATTTAACTACCGAGTCGAGCACGATTCCGAATCGAGTCCGAATAGTTTGGACTTTTTAAACGAATATGATCTGAGTATCAATAGAAAATTATTATTTGAGTAGGTTCGAGTAATTTATCGAACTTTAAAATGTGCTCATATTTGACTCATTTATATTTCGAGTCGAGCTCGAATCAAACTTTTAGTCGAGCGAATACGAATCGAGCTCGAACTGTTTACTCATTTTACAGCCTTATTCACTACATACCATTAATAATAACTGTTAATATTTATATTTGTAGAACTAACCATGTCAATTATTATTGTTATTGTTATTATTATTATTGTTATTATTACAATTATATGAACGTGGTTCTTATGTTCTTTTAATGTACAAATTTTATAGTGCAATTGTCATGTATATTTCTTTATAATTATTTATTTATTTATATAATATATTTTTAATTATTTACTTTCCTCGTGTGCCTTCAATATTTTAGCCTAATCTATATAGTCTTAATTCTCCGTCTAATTGTCAAATTGGAAATTTGGAAACCATCATCACAAATTAATTACGAATCCAATTCATGAGATATAACCCCCTCAGAAATTAACCATAACCTAATTACAAAGAGGTAAACAAAAGATCAATCCGTTCATAAAATCTTGATACATAAGTATAATAATAATAAAAAAAATAAAAATAAAATAAAATAGTAATAATAATAACAATAACAATAACAATAACATTAATAATAATAATAACAATAATAAAAATAAAAAAAATAATAATAATAATAAAATATAATAATAACAATAATAACAATAACAAATTTTTATTATTATTATTGTTATTAGTACTATTATTATAACTTGAATTTAGCCATGTGTTTTCCTCAACATTCTGAACCTGTTGTAGCTTTGCCCGGTGGGTTTACCAAAAAGCACATCCTCATTGCAGCATAATTGAGCCTATCGGTGACAATGTGGAAAACATGGTTTGAAGTTTCCGGCAAGGGATAACACATTATTAGGGCAAACGTCTAAAAAAATCTCTGATGTTTATCTCGATATCTCACTTGCATCCTATACTTCCTTTTTTTTTTATCAAAATTGCCCTTAACGTTACAAATTGAAGGTCAAAAGTGCCCCTCCCGTTAAAAAAAATTCAACTAGACAAACGGACGTGCTAGTGATTGACACGTGACAAAAATATTTTTTTATTCTTTTCTCTTTCTTGTCTCTCTTTTCTCTTCTTTCTTCTCTTTCCTTTCTCTCTCTCTCCTTTCTTCTTCCGACCTTCTCATTTTCGCTCTCCGCCCTCGACTGCACATACAATCCGTACACATACGAACAAAATCCATTGTACAGAAATATCCAATGAAATAATTCCTCCGACTTAGTCCCGGCGGCTTGTCATGGCTCGAATACACAACCAAACTACTCAAACCAGACGATCCGTACCGTTCCGACTTTCCGCTTTGAACAAATCCACTGACTCCCACTCCTTCGATATCGTTGTGATTGGTGCCGGAATCATCGGGTTGACTATTACCCGTCAACTTCTCCTCCACTCGGATCTATTTGTTGCAGTTGTCGACGTCGCCGTACCTTGTGCCGGCGCTACAGGTGCAGGTATTCTCTGTTTATCGTTGTACTGGATATGTAGTCAAGTTTAATCTCTATCAGAAACTTTATTTGGAAGTTATTTCAGTGCACTGATTGATTGATTTGAAATATTTAGGAAATGAAACAGAAAATGTAATTTTAATTACTCGTAATGGTTTGACATTTACCATACTTGAGCACCTTGAGTTTGGCTATAAGTTGTATATTTTTTGAGTTTCACTCGTCAGTTTCAAGTTTTAGCTGAGCTTAATTAAGTTTTTCCAAGCTCGATTCATGTAATTTTACCCAAGTATGTAATATAAGGTACGATAGTTTGTAAAATATTTATATGATTTGTATTTGATGGAGCATATACACACTTAAATTGAACTTGGACTAGTCTAGTTAAGTTTTTCTTAATTAATAGTCAGTAATCAGACCTTGCTTGGATGACTCATTAGTGGAGTCGAATCGAGTCCTTAATGAGATCGAGTTCAGGTTGAGTTTCAAGCTGTACACTTTATGTATTTTCTTGCAAGGTAGAGTTATAAAACTACGCAATTCAGATTAGAGAATGTAATTTTTTGTTTGATGATTAGAACAGAAAGGATGAGATTAATTGCGAGGAAAGAAGCAGAGAGGATGTTGATACAGGTAAATAAGAATTACCCATGAGAATAAAAGGTTATTGAGGGATAAAAGGAAGAGTTTTGTTATCTTAGAACAGAGGAAGAAGAAAGGAGAGAGAGAAAGGAAAGAGAAGAAAGGAGAGGATAGAGAAAGAAGAAAAAGAAAAGAAAATATTTTTGCTACGTGACAATTGCCTAGCACGTTCGTTTGTCTAGTTGGATTTTTTTTAACGGGAGGAGCACATTTGACCTTAAATTTGTAACGTTAAGGGTATTTTTGAAAAAAAAGTATAAGGTGCAAGTGAGATATCTGGGTAAACATCAGGAGCATTTTTGGACCTTTACCCCACATTATTATGATATTAACAAAAAAAATAAAAATTTGTTAAAATTATTATTATTATTATTAAATGTGTTATTGTTATTGTTATTGTTGTTGTTGTTATTATTATTATTATTACTATTATTATTATTATTATTATTGTTATTGTCATTGTTATTGTTATTATTAGTACTACAAATATAAATATTAACAGTTATTATTAATTGTGATGCCCCCAAAATTAGATATACATCACCCATCTTGAGTCGCCAGATACATGGTACATAATTCAAATACAACTTAATATTACACTGTCGTGTACAATACGACAAAACATAAACTGTGAGTTTGAATACAAATATTGCCTACTAGAGATTATACAAACTCAAAAGGAGTCCTCATTACAATTATTATCACACTATTTCACAGAATAGTGAGGACTACTAATGCACCATCTAGGACCATCACTCTGTTCCCCGACTAGTCCCAGCTACGTTCTCATTTCCTGAAGAGAACAGTGAAAGAAAGGGTGAGCTCAACTAGCCCAATAAGAAATATTATGACTAAGATAATGCAGAATAATTTATCGTTAGCCTTCAACAGTGTTAAACTGATAAAATATAATAACTATCAAGTTTAATTGCAGCGGAACAAACAATTCATTAGAAGAGTCAAGTAGGGAATAAAATCTACTATCTTCTATGATTTAAAAGGTTTTTTCATCACTTTTATCGCTGAGACTTAGCTTAATAAACAATCCACATCATCGAATCACCCGTGCACTACGGCCAAGGATATTCTTTAGTATCACGACCATAAATTATCCATGCACTACGACTAAAGATAATCATGTTTTCATCAACGGTCCTGATCATGCCATAAAATAATTCATCTTTGCACTACGGCCAAAGAGAATCCATAGCCATAATCATACCAAAAACTGTCCATCAATGCACTACGGGCCAATGAGGATTTTTTCCACATCATTTGTAACATTACGGTTATGATTATACCGAATAATTCCTGGTCATAATCATACCAAGTCCATCTATGCACTACAGGCCACAGATGACTTTCAACATAATATAAACATGAGGATGATGACAATGATATAAGAATTCAATAAAACAAGTTCAAGAATTAATTTATCCAGCAACTGATAACGTTCAAATTGTCAACATGATACTGATTTGTAGAGTAAAATTCAAGAATGCTCAGAAAAATATTTCCATGAAAGGATAATGGATGAAATGCAAATATCAAGGATATTCCACTAATTTCATGGAGTATAGAAGTCAAAGTTTTAACCAACTGAGTATAATAAAGAATGGAATAACAAAAGAAATCACCATGCATGCGATAGACCACACAGACAAGTTATTTTAACAGAATAATAAATAACGGAACCAGGTCCGACGTAAAACGCACAGACAGGATATTCCAACAGAATAATAAAGAATGGAACCAGGTCCGGCGTAAAACGCACAGACAGGATATTCCGACAGAATAATAAAGAATGAAATAACAGAAGAATTTCACCAAGTATAGGGTAGCCCGCGTATACAGGTTATTCCAACAGAATAATAAATAATGGAATAACAGAAGTTCTCTTCATGAATATAAAAGAAATAATATCTCTTACCGTAAAAGAAACTGAATATAAGAGTAGGAAAGTAGCAGAATACTTTTCTATAGTTTCTCTATAACTTTTCTCTTTAGAGTTTCAGTGAATCCGTAAGAAATAATGAAGGAATGAGCTTCTATTTATAGAAGAATAGACTGCATAATAACTAACTTATGAACGGTACAGATTGATTTACTTTAAACGGACGATCCAGATTGGTTTACTATTAAAACTTAAAGCATTGGTCCATACTATTTACTATTAAAACTTTAAACCAGCGATCTATATTAATTTACTATTATAACTTTCCACCAGCGGTCCATATTGATTCATTGTTATATCTTCAACCAACGGTCTGAAAAAATAACACATCTCCTCATAGAATAATATTGTACCCAAAAATGATTTGGACCAAAAAGAAATATATTTTACGGGTGATCAATAGTATCCCGTGAATAGTAACTCATGAATAGTAACTCGTAAATAGTAACACATGAATAGTAATTCATGAATAGTAACTCATGAATAGTAACTCATGAATAGTAACTCGTGAATAGTCCTCCGACAAGAAAAATGTCCTGAATACCCAATTGAATAATATATCATATTATGCAGTTGATATTGTAACAATAATTGAATCAATAATATGAGAGATATGATGCAACAATTACTGTAGCAATAATTGAGTATAACTGAGTGATTTCTCACGTAAGCATCAATAATCAATACCGTGTGCTACTGTGCAACCACGCGTATTACTGTACTTTTAACACCGGGTGTTTCTACAGTTAACGGTAAAACTTCCGCCGTTATTTTCATAAAGTATTTTTGTCATTTTCTCTATTCGACAATAATTCTGTTGTGGGGTCCACCAATGATTGTACCGTCGTACTGATATTCCCCGACAAAAAGAATATTTTCCGACCAATCGAATATTATACAACCACTTGCTTACTTTGCAAAAGTTGTAAATATTACCCACAACTATAACATTACATCAAATCAACACCATAATATAAAAAAAATTATTTCGAGAAAATTAAATCATTACTCATAAAATCCGGGGTCTCACAATCTCTCCTCCTTATAAAATTTCGCCCTCGAAATTTACGTACGTACCTGGTATACCGAAGAGGTGAGGATACCTTGATTTTATTTCAGATTCTCATTCTTGATGTATAACCTTTGAGTGTTGAATACGATCCTTCTTATCCAAGATTTTAACACGTATCTCCTCATACGTTAAATCTTCTACTATCTCATCCGGTTCTAAATTAATAATGTGGTTCGGGTCGTCCACATATTTACGTAATATCGATACGTTAAAAATATTATGAACACGCAATATACTTGGCGGTAAAACGAGTCTATAAGCCACAGTTTCTACTCGATTAAGGATTTCAAATGGGCCAATAAAATCGAGGGTTGAGATTTCCTCTCTTTATCGATTCTTGTTTCTAGAATAACGCCCTCTTGAACCTTCTTCTTCACATTCATCAGCTCTGAGTATGTAGCTTGAGCAGCTTTAACTTTATCGATTCAAGTCTATTCTAATCGTATATTCGTTATCTTCACGTGGGTCCCTAGAGTCTTTAACTCTATCTCCATCATTTGTAAGTTATACGAAATGGGTCTTTGTGTTAATAAAATCACACTCGTAAACGCATACGATCTTCTACTCAACGCGTCATCTACCACGTTCATTTTTCCCATGATTATATTGAATGGTACGATCGTAATCTTCAACAGCTCGAGCCAACGTCTTCGGCACATTACACGTTTGTTTTAGGTGAAGAAAATATTTGAGGGTTTTAGAAATGAGTTTTGTACTAGGGTTAATACAAAATTCGATTTCACGCTCTAGGGGTAGGCTAAGAAGTCTTCAAGAATACGTCAGAAAATTTATTAACAATAGAAATATCATTAAAAACTGTGACTCTCATCCAAGACTTGGATAACACGTCACATTGATACCTATCAACTTGTCATCGTCATTCACGACGTTGCTTACAGAAAGTCTGGCTTCGGTGCATTCCACACAAGAAAGTCAACAACGAAAGGATCGGGACTCTTTATTTATGGCTTAATATGACAATGATTGACTTTAGTGGTTTGGTTACTTTTAATTCGCATAATAGGTTGGTTAGGAGTATGAAAGCTAACAATCTTACGAAAAGAATGATGAGTAGTTAACCAATCATTTCCAAAAATCACATCAAAGACAAGTATTTTCAAAGAGATAAGATCGACAGGTAACGTGAAATTGTTGATTTGAACAAGATTTATAAATTGTGGAGGTAATGAAGGTTTCTCCCAACTGAGTTTAAATAGATATATCAAAGTCTAACTTCTCCAGAGTTAACTTCAAACATTGAACACAACTAGGTGCAATAAAAGAGTGAGTAGAACCGGTATCTAACACGGTATAGACTTCACAAGAGTTTATGACTAACATACCAGTGATAATTTTATTCAGGTTCCTCGTCACGAAAAAAAACGCTCTCTCTTAAACTACCGGTTTTGGCTTGTCTGGGACATCCTTTGGTGCCTCCATCCTAGCAAAACTTGTCTTCGGTGAACGATAAAATCGGACTAAGTGACCTTCTCTTCCTTAATTATAGCATGTTTTGGACGACATCGCGTAGTTTAGACTGATGTGTCCCTCCCCTCCGCATTTGAAGCATTTGATCGGTGGTCGTTCTCCTTCCTTAACAACGGGTGTTGGTGCTGACGTCTTTCTATCATTGTTGAATCTCCTCTTCTTGAAATGTCCATTCGTATTGTTTTGACCATGATTACCACCGAAGTGGTTACCATTTCTGGCATGTTGATTCCCTCCATGCTTATTGTCACCACTTTGATGACTGTTATCACCGATATTATAATTTTTCTGGCTGCTCTCTTTTGGTTGCTTTGACTCGTTATCGCGCTCCACTAACTGAGCCTTATTTACAACATCTGAATACAAACACAGTTTATGAGAAATAAGATATTGACATATCTCCGGCTTCAAACCTCTTAAAAATATCCGCGTCATTCTCTCTTCATTATTAACCAAGTGGGACGCAAATCGGGACAACTCGACAAACTTGACAAACTTGGCTTCGTACTGCGACACGGTCATGTTGTTTTGCTCCAACTTGATGAATTCTACCTTTTTTATATGACGAATACTTTCGAGAAAGTACTTGTCGTTGAATAGTTCTTGGAACTTTTCCCAAGACATCTTCAGTGCGGCAGGTTGAGTACGCTTTACCGATTCCCACCAGTGATCTGCCTCTTCACGCAACATAAAGGTGGCAAAGGGAACCTTTTGCTCCTCCGAGCATCCCAAGACATCAAATATCTTGGTGATCTGCTTTAACCACGTCTCCGCCTTAAGTGGTTCTGGCTTTCCCAAAAACTCCGGTGGTCCCAGCTTCTTGAATTGCTTAGCGGTGACTAACCGTGGGTTGCCATTGTTTCCTCCTACATTATGAACAGAAGCCGCCTTCGCCCGATGTTGCATGAATTCTAAAAAGCTCCTAAACGTACCGTCATTCGTCAATTGATCAGTATTGTTGTTTACAGGAGGATTATCGTCATCTTGTTGCACATTGTCCTGATTATTGATCTGTGGAGAATCAACGGTCTCCTGTGCTCCATTGCTATTCTCAACATTCTCGGATGTCATTTTCAGATACTGCCACAAAAAAGGTTAATTGACATGTAACATATTATCCCTATATTCTGACCGATCAATTAAATACCAAAAAAAACTTAGGTAGTTCATACTAGCGAAGGAATTCCCCATCTCTCCCCTCCTAGTTCTATTCTCACATCTTAGCCAGAGATCATATCCCTAAGGTTTGATACCAACTGTGACGCCCCAAAAATTAGGTATACATCACCCATCTTGAGTCGTCAGATATATGGTATAGAATTCAAATACAACTTAATAATACAACTGTCATGTATAATACGATAAAACATAAACTGTAAGTTTGAATATAAATATTGTCTACTAGAGATTATACAAACTCAAAAGGAGTCCTCATTACAATTATTATCACACTATTTCACAGAATAGTGAGGACTACTAATGCACTATCTAGGACCATCACTCTGTTCCCCGACTAGTCCCAGCTACGTTCTCATTTCCTGAAGAGAACAGTGAAAGAAAGGGTGAGCTCAACTAGCCCAGTAAGAAATATTATGACTAAGATAATGCAGAATAATTTATCGTTAGCCTTCAATAGTGTTAACTGATAAAATATAATAACTATCAAGTTTAACTGCAGCGGAACAAGCAATCCATTAGAAGAGTCAAGTAGGTAATAAAATCTACTATCTTCTATGATTTAAAAGTTTTTTTTATCACTTTTATCGCTGGGACTCAGCTTAATAAACAATCCACTTCATCGAATCACCCCTGCACTACGACCAAGGATATTCTTTAGTATCACGACCACAAATTATCCATGCACTACGACTTAAGGTAATCATGTTTTCATCAACGGTCCTGATCATGCCATAAAACAATTCATCTTTGCACTACGGCCAAAGAGAATCCATAGACATAATCATACCAAAAACTGTCCATCAATGGATTACGGGCCAATGTGGACTTTTTCCACATCATTTATAACATTACGGTTATGATTATACTAAATAATCCCTGATCATAATCATACCAAGTCCATCTATGCACTACAGGCCACAGATGACTTTCAACATAATATAAACATGAGGATGATGACAATGATATAAGAATTCAATAAAACAAGTTCTAGAATTAATTTATCCAACAACTGATAATGTTCAAATTGTCAACATGATACTGCTTTGTAGAGTAAAATTCAAGAATGCTCAGAAGAATATTTCCATGAAAAGATACTGGATGAAGCGCAAATATCAAGGATATTCCACTAATTTTATGGAGTATAGAAGTCAAAGTTTTAACCAACTGAGTATAATAAAGAATGAAATAACAAAAGAAATCACCATGAATGCGATAGACCGCACATGCAACTTATTCCAACAGAATAATAAATAACGGAACCAGGTCTGGCGTAAAACGCACAGACATGATATTAAAATAGAATAATAAAGAATGGAACCAGGTCCGGCGTAAAACGCACAGACAGGATATTCCGACAGAATAATAAAGAATGAAATAACAGAAGAATTTTACCAAGTATAGGGTAGCCCGCGTATACAGGTTATTCCAACAGAATAATAAATAATGGAATAACAGAAGTTCTCTTCATGAATACAAAAGAAAATAATACCCCTTACTGTAAAAGAAACTGAATATAAGAGTAGGGAAGTAGCAGAATACTTTTCTATAGTTTCTCTATAACTTTTCTCTCTAGAGTTTTAGTGAATTCGTAAGAAATAATGAAGGAGTGAGTTTCTATTTATAGTAGAATAGACTGCATAGTAACTAACTTATGAACGGTCCAGATTAATTTACTTTAAACGGACGATCCAGATTGGTTTACTATTAAAACTTAAAGCAACGGTCCATACTGATTTACTATTAAAACTTTAAACCAATGATAAGTACTGTGACGCCCCCAAAATTAGGTATACATCACCCATCTTGGGTCGCCAGATACATGGTACAGAATTCAAATACAACCTACTAATACAACTGTCGTGTACAATACGACAAAACATAAACTGTGAGTTTGAATACAAATAATGTCTACTAGAGATTATACAAACTCAAAAGGAGTCCTCATTACAATTATTGTCACACTATTTCACAGAATAGTGAGGACTACTAATGCTATCCTCTGGACCATTACTCCGTTTCACGACTCGTCCCAGCTATATTCTCATTTCCTGAAGAGAACAGTGAAAGAAAGGGTGAGCTCAACTAGCCCAGTAAGAAATATTATGACTAAGATAATGTAGAATAAATTATCATTAGCCTTCAACAGTGTTAAACTGATAAAATATAATAAACATCAAGTTTAACTGCAGTAGAGTCAGCAATCCATTAAAAGAGTCAAGTAGAAAATAAAATCTACTATCTTTTATGATTTAAAAGGTTTTTCATCACTGTTATAGCTGAGACTCAGCTTAATAAATATTCCACATCATCGAATCACCCCTGCACTACGGCCAAAGATATTCTTTAGTATCACGACCACAATTATTCATGCACTACGGCCAAGAATATTGGTGTATTCATTAATGGTCATGATCATACCAACAACTGTCCATCAATGCACTACGGCAAATGAGACTTTTACCACATCATTTGTAACATTACGGTCATGATTACACCGAATAATCCCTGGTCATAATCATACCAAGTCCATCCATGCTCTACAGGCCACAGATGACTTTCAAAAAAATATAAACATGAGGATGATGACAATGATATAAGAATTCAATAAAACAAGTTCAAGAATTATTTTATCCAGGAATTATTAACGTCCAAATTGTCAACACGATACTGTTTTGTGGTGTAAAATTCAAGAATGCTCAGAAGAATATTTCCATGAAAGGATACTGGATGAAGCGCAAATATCAAGGATATTCCACTAATTTCATGGAGTATAGAAGTCAAAGTTTTATCCAACTGAGTAATACCGAATACAATAACAAAAGATATCACCATGCATGCGATAGAGACCGCACAAACAGGTTATTCCAGCAGAATAATAATAACGGAACCAGGTCAGGTGAAATTCACACCGACAGGATGTTTCAACAGAATAATAAATGCGGAATAATAAATGATGGAACCAGGTCCGGCGTATAGCACAGACAGGATATTCCGACAGAATAATAAAGACGGAATAATAAAAATGGAACTAGGTCCGGTTTAAAACACACAGACAGGATGTTCCAACAGAATAATAGAAGAATGTCACCAAGTATAGGGTAAACCGCGTATACAGGTTATTCTGACAGAATAATAAGAAATGGAATAACGTAAGGATTTCACCAAGTATAGGGTATACCGCGTATACGGGTCATGTATAGGGTATGCCACTTTTACAGGTTATTCCAACAGAATAACAAAGAATAGAATAACATAAGTTCTCTTCAAGAAGAAAGAATAACACCCCTTACGGGTACAACAAATAATATTCCCTACCTTAGAAGAACTGGATATAAGTGAAGTAGCAGAATACTTTTCTTCTTTCTCTCTATAGTTTCTCTCTCTAGAGTTTCAATGAATTCGTAAAAAATAATGAAGGTAATTACTATTTACGAAGGTAACTACTATTTACGAAGGTAATTACTTTTTACGAAGGTAATTACTATTTACGAAGGTAATTACTATTTACGAAAGTAATTACTATTTACAAAGGTAATTACTATTTACGAAAGTAATTACGATTTACGAAGGTTATTACTATTTACGAAAGAGACTCTTAGATGACGACATATGGCCCCCCATAAATAATTAAACTTATCACCAACGTTTCATAATAGACTCTTTATATTCATCAAGGATTGAATAAAAATTACCAGAAATCATTTTATTTTTTATCAACACATATTTAATCTTTCAACAATTATTAATTATTTATAACTTGTCGTCTCAATTATTGTTTAACTAATATAACATATTATACAGATGATACTGTGACAATAATTGAATCAATAATATAAGAGATATGATGCAGTAATTACTGTAACAATAATTGATTATAGCTGAGTGACTTCTCACGTAAGCATCAATAATCAATACCGTGTGCTACTATGCAACAACGCGTATTACTGTACTTTTACTACCGAGTAGTTCAACAGTTTTAACTGTAACACATCCGCCGTTATTTTATAGAAAGATAATTTTGTCGTTTTCTAACTACGACAATACTTCCGTTGTGGGGTCCACCAATGATTGTGCCGTCATACGAATATTCCCCGACAAAAAGAATATTCCCCGACCAAACGAATATTTTATAACAACTTGCGTACTTTGCAAAATTTATAAATATTACCCACAACTATAACATTATATCAAATTTATTCTATATTATTCAAAAATAATAATTATAAAAATTTCATCTTTATTTATAAAAACTGGGGTCTTACAAGTATTCCTTCTATACTCCATGAAATTAGTAGAATATCTTTGATATTTGCGCTTCATCCAGTATCTTTTCATGGAAATATTATTCTGGACATTCTTGATAATTTTTAATCTTTTCATGTCGGGGTACTATTCACGGGTTACTATTCCTGAAGTACTATTCATGTGGTACTATTTACTCGAGTACTATTTACTCGGGATACTATTCTTGACAAAAATTAATTTTTTTCGGTCCAAATCATTTTTGATACAATATTATTATTGAATTTTACTCCACAAAGCAGTATCATATTGATAATTTGGACATTTTTGAATTCTGGATAAAATAGATTATAAATCTTTAAAGTTTATCCTGCATTTATTTAATTGAATTCTTATATCATTGTCATCATCTTTATGCTTATATTGTGATAAAAGTCATCTTTGGTTTATGTGCATAAATGGACTGTTGATTGGTATAATTATAACCAGGGATTATTCGGTATAATTATGACCGTAATATAATAAATGATGTGGTAAAAGTCCTCATTGGCCTGTAGTGCAAAGATGAACAGGTGTTGAGATGATCATGACCATTGGTGAAAACACGAATATCCTTGGCCCGTAGTGCATGGATAATTCGTGGTCGTAATAATAATGAATATCCTTGGCCCGTTGTGCATGGATAATTTAGTGATGTGGATTATTTATTAAGCTGAATCTCAGCGATAAAATTGATGATAACCTTTTTAAATCATAGAAGATAGTAGATATCATGCTCTACTTGACTCTTCTAATGGATTGCTTGTTTCGCTGTTGTTAAACTTGATATTATTATAATTTATCAATTTAACACTGTTGAAGGCTAACGATAATTTATTCTTCATTATCTTAGTCATAATATTTCTTACTGGGCTAATTGAGCTCACCCTTTGCTTTCATTGTTCTCTTTAGGAAATAAGAATATAGCTGGGACTAGTCGGGGAACTGAGTGATGGTCCAGATGTTTGCATTAGTAGTCCTCATTATTCTATGAAATAGTGTGATAATAATTGTAATGAGGACTTATTTTGAGTTTGAATATTGTCTAGAAGACAATATTTGTATTAAAACTCACAACTTATGTTTTGTCGTATTCTACACGACACTTAACAGTTGTATAAATTAAGTTTGTATTTGAATTATGTACAATATATTTGGCGACTCAGAATGGGTGATGTATACCTATTTTGGGAGCATCACAGTTGGTATCAAAGCTTAGGGATATGATCCCTGACTAAGATGTAAGACTAGAACTAGGGGGAGAGACGGGGAAATCATTCGTTAGTATGACCTACCTAAGTTTTTTTGTTATTTAATTGGTCAGTCGGAATATAGGGATAAAATGTGATATGTCAATTAACCCTTGTTTTGTGACAGTATTTGAAAATGGCATTTAAAAATGTTGAGATAAACAATAGAGCACATGAGACCGTTGAGTCACCAACGATCAATACCCAGGATAATGTGCATCAGGAAGGCAATAATCCTCAGGAAAATAACAACACCGACCAAACGATGAACGATGGGATGTTCAAAGGCTTTATGCAATTCATGCAACATCAGGTGAGAGCGACTCCTGTTCAAAATATAGGTGGAAACACTGGCAACTCTCGGACGGTCACTGTTAAGCAGTTCAAGGAGTTGGGACCACCAGAGTTTTTTGGAGAGCCAAAACAACTTAAGGTGGAGGCATGGATAAAGAAGATCACCAAGGAATTTGATGTCTTGGGATGCTCGGAAGAGCAAAAGGTTCCCTTTGCCACCTTCATGTTGCGAGGAGAGGCAGATTATTTATGGGAATTTGTAAAGCATACTCAGCCTGCCGCACTGTATATGTCTTGGAAGAAGTTCTAAGAACTGTTCAACGACAAGTACTTTCCCGAAAGTATTCGTCACATGAAGGAAGTAGAGTTCATTAAGCTGGAGCAAAATAATATGAAAGTGTCATAGTACGAAGCTAAGTTTGTCGAGTTGTCCCGGTTTGTGTCCCACTTGGTTGATAATGAGGAGAGAATGACGTGAATGTTTCTGCAAGGTTTGAAACCTGAAATACGTCAATATCTCATTTCTCACAAACTGTGTTTGTATTCAGATGTTGTAAATAGGGCTCAGTTATTGGAGTGCGATAATGAATCAACCCAACCAAGAGAGAGTAGCCGACAAAATGATAATACCAGTGGTAGTAGTCATTAAAGCGGTGACAACAAACATGGAGAGAATCAACATGCCGAAAATGGTAACCACTTCGGTGGTAATCATGGCCAAGATAATAGAAGTGGAAATTTTAAGAAGAGGAGATTCAATAATGATGGAAAGACGTCAGCACCAGCACCGGTTGTTAAGGAAGGAGAACGACCATCGATCATATATTACAAATATGGAGAGGAGGGACACATCAGTCAAAACTATACACAGCAGTCCAAAGCATGTTACAATTGTGGAAAAGAAGGTCACCTAGCTCGATTTTGTCGTGCAGCGAAGCCAAGTCCAGTGGAGATGGGGACACCAAATGTCGTCCCAAACAAGTCAAAGCCGGTAGTTCAAGGGAGAGCGTTTGTCGTGACCTCCCAAAAAGTAAGGAACCCAACCGAGGTTATCATATGTAAGATAATTATAAACTCTAGCGAAGTCTATATCTTATTTGATACCGGTTCTACCCATTCTTTTATTTCTCCTACTTGCGTTCACCGTTTAAATTTAACTCCAGAGAAATTAGACTTTGACTTATCTGTTGAAACTCCGTTGGGAGAAACCTTCATTACATCCACTTTTTATAAGTCTTGTTTGGTTCAAATCGGTACCCTCACATAACCTATCGATCTTATTTCCTTAAAAATACATGCATTTGATGTGATTTTAGGGATTAATTGGTTAACTACTCATCATGCAAAAATTAATTATTTTCATAATGTGGTTAGCTTTCATAATCCTAACCAACCTATTATGCGAATTCAAGCAACCAAACCACTAAAGTCAATCACTGTCATATCAAGCCATAAAGTTATTCGTTTATTGAAAAACGGATGTCAAGCTTTCTTAGCCCATGTCACAGATTTAAACAAAAATATGTTAGATTTGAATGATATTTCTATTATTAATAAATTTCCCGACGTATTCCCTGAAGAACTTCCTTTTAAATTACGTTCTATGTGTGTGACCCTATATGTTATTATTACGTTGGCAATAATTTTAAAATCATATTATAAAATTATAAACAGTGAGCGGCATCTAGTAATGCATCACTGCTACCCAAATAATAATAAGATCGATGATTCGATGCAACCTTTTCGTGACCAATGTTTCAATGTAATTTAATCCTTTTAACCTTAATATCCTAGATTAAACTCGAGTCATGGAATGTGTCATACTCTTCATAATTTAATCTGAGTTTTTCTTGATCAATGAGTAAACTATATGAAACAAATCACTATTTGAGCATGGCCATGCATTTCATAGTCCTACTCAATCAAGAGGCTTATGGATATCACCCCTAATATATAGGATGGTTCAATTCCATCTAGATCACTCATATTCCTCACACGATTCATGATGTACCCAATAATCACCTTTATAGTCCACCCTATTAAAGGTAACATTTGATGATATCAAAGTACATAAATTCTCGTGTAGAAATATAGTGATTTCAGGTTGAAGGACCATTACATCATTATCACTATGAGAATTTCTAATGACACTTCGCATTATGCTCTACATAGAATTCTCATGGTGGGTCTGTGCAGTACATCGTTCTCTAATAAGCACCTATGCATTGACTTAATATCTCATATATTTATGACCAATGAGATTTGATCATCAGTCAATCCACATACTAGTCTTAATGCATCATTGTTGTCCCATCAACAATGATACTCGACTAGGGACATTTAAGAACAATGATACTAATTGTAATTATATAATCTCTTGTTCAAGTCACATATTTAAAACTATATAATTTATATCATTATTCTAAGGATTTTTATTATGTTAACATTTATATAACACAATAAATAAAACCATAATAAAATCATTCATTTATTTAATCAAATATAATATCAAAACGTTAAGAAATTATATCAAATAATTGGCCTCTAGAGCATAAACTCTAACAGTTTGACCAGTTGCAAGGTGCCAAATTCTTTTCAAAGATCGATCTTCGTTCAGGATATCATCAGTTGAAGATTAAAATTGATGACATTCCAAAGATTGGTTTCAGAACTAGGTACGGGCATTATGAATTCCTAGTCATGTCTTTTGGCTTATCCTACCAGATCTACGAATGCCTTGTGTAATTTGAGCAAGTTCACTTTCCACAATATTTTGTGGTTCCTGCTCATGTTCCAACTCAGGTTCAATGATATTTTGTGGTTCTCGAATTTCTTCGAGTTCTACTTTCCTTCCACTGTTTCCTTTAGAGACAAATTCTCTTTCTAGAAAAATACCAGTTTGAGCAACAAACACTTTGTTCTCAGAGGGTTTGTAGAAAAAATACCCTTTTGTTTCCTTTGGGTATCCCACAAAATTACATTTGTCAGATTTGGGCCCGAGCTTGTCAGAATCCAAACGTTTAACAAACGCCTCGCAACCCCAAATATTCATGAATGACATACTAGAACGTTTCCCAGTCCACATCTCATATGGTGTCTTCTGAACCGTCTTTGTAGGAACACGGTTAAGTGTGAATGCAACTGTCT
The DNA here is from genome assembly GCA_020205505.1 of Panax japonicus. Taxonomy (NCBI): domain Eukaryota; kingdom Viridiplantae; phylum Streptophyta; class Magnoliopsida; order Apiales; family Araliaceae; genus Panax; species Panax japonicus. Next base: position 28,374 of record JAINUV010001366.1, read on the forward strand.
CTAGGGCATGACCCCAGAAGCTTATTGGAAGATTTGCATGACTCATCATTGATCGTACCATGTCCAACAAGGTGCGATTCCTCCTCTCAGATACACCATTCCATTGTGGTGTTCCAGGTGGAGTGAGTTGTGATATAATACCACACTTCTTTAGAAGGTCATCAAAGTCTTAGCTTAAGTATTCACCTCCTTGATCGGATCGAAGGGCTTTTATGCTTTTGCCAAATTGGTTTTGAACTTCATTCTTGAATTCCTTGAACTTTTTAAAGGATTCAGATTTGTGTCTCATAAGATACACATATTCATATCTACTGAAGTCGTTAGTAAATGTAATGAAGTAATAAAACATACCTCTTGCTAACGAACTCATGGGTCCACATACATCACTATGTATAAGTCCCAATACATCGCTAGCCCGTTCACTGTGTCCAGTGAAAGGGGCTTTAGTCATCTTGCCTAATAAACAAGACTCGTATTTCTCATATGATTCAAAATCAAATGAATCCAAGAACCCATCTTTATGGAGTTTGGATATGCGTTTCTCATTTATATCGCCAAAACGACAGTGTCGGAGATATGTCGGATTTAAATCATTTAATTTAAATCGTTTTGTATTTATGTTATAGATAGGCATTTCTAAATCAAGAATATAAAGACCGTTAAACAATTGTGCAACACCATAGCAAATATCATTTAAGTAAAACGAATAATGATTGTTCTTAATTATAAATGAAAAACCTTTCTTGTCCAAACAAGAAACAGAAATAATGTTTTTCCTTATAGCAGGCACATAATAACAATCCTCTAATTTTAATATTAGCCTTGTGTGCAAAGATAAATGATAAGTTCTTACGGCCAGTGCATCAACATTTTCTCCATTCCCAACTCGTAGGTCAACCTCTCCTTTTGCCAAAGTCCTACTCCTTCGAAGTTCCTGCATATTAACACAAATGTGAGAACCACATCTAGTATCCAATACCCATGATGTAGAAGTAGACAAGTTGACTTCTATAATATATATACCTGAATCAGAAGTCATACTTTCTTTCCTTTTCTTCACATCTTCCAAATAAGCATGACAGTTCCTTTTCCAGTGTCCTGGTTTTCCATAGAACTGACACTCACCTTCTTTAGCCACCCCACCTTTAGGTTTTAAAGCCTGTTTGGTTTTGGAATTGGGTTTGCAAAATATTTAGATCCTATCTTCTTCTTGCCTTTCCAATTTCCCTTAGCATTCCCCTTTTGTACCATCATTATGGGAGCGGGCTGCCTTTTTCATGTTGTTCTAGGCAGTTCTTAACATGCTCAACAACTCAGTAAGGGGTTTCTCAATTTCATTCATAAGATAATTCATAACAAATTGAGAGTAACTGCAGTTCAAGGATTGCAAAACAAGATCTGTTTGGACTTCCGGAGTGATTGGAAAACCCAACCTATCAAGGTACTCAATATACCCAATCATTTTCAGCACATGTGGACAAACTGGATCACGTTCACCCATCTTGCAGTGATACAACGCCTTGCTTGTATCATACCTCTCCTGTCGATTATGCCCTTCGAATAATTTCTTGAGATGCTCTATCATCTCATAAGCATCCATCAACTCATGTTTCTTTTGAAGCTCAACGTTAATGGTTGCTAGCATGAGACAACTCACGTCCAGAGCATCATCTTGATGCTTCTTGTAAGCATTATGCTCTGCACGTGGTGCAGTGACAGCTGGTGCTACAGGAATGTGCCCATCAAAGACATATAACTTACGCTCTTGTTTGAGGACAATCCTCAAGTTCCTATGCCAATCAAGGAAATTAATTCCACTCAGCTTGTCCTTCTTAAGGACTGATCGTAGTGAAAGACTACTTGTGTTATTGTTGTTTGCCATTGATATCTACAATTTATAAGTGCAAAAAATAATAAGTCAAATTATAGAGTTGATATTATGTAATTGATAACAGTACATTCAAAATATACCTCCCACTATTTTATTCAAATTAATAGCCCTCACCATTAATTCGGAAAGCATTTTCTACTAAATCTTTCTAGTGAGCCTAGATCCATATTTCATTATGCCTTAAGTTAACTTTGGCTAATATCTTAAAACACAATTATTTAGGTAGACAACCATTTGTCAATTATATTATATATAACTCCTGGATAGTTTGGTAAACAACAATTATTTCTAGTCTATCTAATGGTACCTACCAAACTCTATGCCTCTAAGTCCACAATCCTATTGAGATAACTTAGTTAAGTCGGGCCCAATGATTTTAACAGTTTGATATCACAATTATCCTATCGCATCTCACCTAGATAAATAGGGTACTTTGCTTTGGCAAACCTACATCTATTGATCAAGGTCTTGATGAGTGTTATTCATTGGAAGGCATCTGATTTAGACTTAATAATTTAATGAGGGATTTTATTAATTAATTTAGATCTCACCAATTTTAATCTTATTAAGCATGCACATTATTTATCATATCATATCGCATACAAGCAGAAATAAAGTGTAAAATTAAATGTGTCACAGTTATGGCCCAATCCACTGTCAATCTTTTCAAGCTAATGAAAGATTGAAGGTCAATCTAAGGTGGTAAAAGATCTCAAAATAGTAGTTTCCTTGGTTCTTCGTCATAATGTGCCTCCTCTCCATCATCATCTTTCCATCGTGTTCTCTATCTTGTTAGCTTCATCGATTACAGATTATTACATGACATAAAGAAACCTCGAGTTACATTTGAGGGGATTTAGATGAGAAGAGAATATTACATTAGAATTTATAGAAAGACACGACATGCAAGCCGTATTTTAAAACCAAAAACCACTAACTTATGGGTCAAAAGGCCATAACTGTGCACCATGCATATCATAATAAGCACATAACAATTTATATATAATTAAAGAAAAAAAACTATATATAACAAATTGGGGTCACGACCATCGTGCGCTACGATTGGGGGGTCCTAGGGGGGTCTCCCCCTGGAAAAAAATTTCGAACTACAATCTGTATTGCATAATTTTTCCATACGAATCTCTGAAACAGTTTCAGAATCATATTTTAATCCACTAAAACATTCATAATAACAATACACCCGGTACATATCATATATGTCCAGCTTTAATTAATCATATTAAACTAAATCTTCATACTTCTAATCCAGTTAGAACATAAGTTGTATACTGTTATTACGCCATATACGATACAATTAACAGAACATCATATACATGAATATCTATCATTGGTATTCATAATACCAGAATACGCTTATATACAGAATATTATATATTCAATTTCTGATTGATAAAATTGTACCATCATATATATATATATATATATATATATATATATATATATATATATATATCGAAAATAATATAATCAATTTTAGATAGGTAAAATTGTAACATCATATATCATATATATCGAAAGCAATAAAACGCGTAATCTGAATTAATCATTTCGCAAGTAGCTCTGATACCACTGTAGGGGTTTCGATACAGAAATGTACAGCGGAAATTAATATTTTAAAGTAATTTCGAAACCCTAAACAGGATCCATGCAAAAATCAATTAACTCAGTGTAAAGAGATTATACCGAATATGAAAATGCTTCTGAAACTCTTCGAATCTCCAACACAGTTCCTCACAAAACTACGTCTCTTTGGTATCCACACGAACGTCGCACGAACCGTTGCACGATTCTGCAATAAAGGGACTTGCGGTACTAGCCACCTAAGGAAAAGGATTTTTCGAAAGGTTTTCTCTCTAGTCTCTCTCTAAAAGCGGCTAGGGTTTTGAAGTTATGATATTACCCTAAGTGGCTGCTATATATCATATATAGTAGTTAAAAGGTATTAATCAAAACCTAATTTCATAAAATCCGGATTTATATATATATATATATCTTAATTAAATCTTACTTAATTAATATATATATATATATATATATATATAAATATATATAAATTATCCTTTTAATTTAAATTCGTGATTTAAATACTATTAATCATATTAATGTATTTAAATCCTTAAAATTTAAATTAATTCCCTTTTAAATTAAGTTCTATGTGTGTGACCCTATATGTTATTATTACGTTGGCAATAATTTTAAAATCATATTATAAAATTATAAACAGTGAGCGGCATCTAGTAATGCATCACTGCTACCCAAGTAATAATAAGATCGATAATTCGATACAACCTTTTCGTGACCAATGTTTCAATGTAATTTAATCCTTTAACCTTAATATCCTAGATTAAACTCAAGTCATGGAATGTGTCATACTCTTCATAATTTAATCTAAGTTTTTCTTGATCAATGAGTAGACTATATGAAACAAATCACTATTTGAGCATGACCATGCATGTCATAGTCCTACTCAATCAAGAGGCCTATGGATATCACCTCTAATATATAGGATGGGTAAATTCCATCTAGATCACTCATATTCCTCACAGGATTCATGATGTACCCAATAATCATCTTTATAGTCCACCCTATTAAAGGTGACATTTGACGATATCAAAGTACATAAATTTTCGTGTAGAAATATAGTGATTTCAGGTCGGAAGACCATTACATTATTGTCACTATGAGAATTGCTAATGACACTTCGCATAATGCTCCACATAGAATTCTCATTGTGGGTCTGTCCAGTATATCGTTCTCTAACATGTGTCTATGCATTGACTTAATATCTCATATATTTATGACCAATGAGATTTGGTCATCAGTCAATCCACATACTAGTCTTAATACATCATTGTTGTCCCATTAACAATAATACTCGACTAGGGACATTTAAGAACAATGATACTAATTGTAATTATATAATCTCATGTTCAAGTCACATACTTGAAACTATATAATCTGTATCAATATTCTAAGTATTTTTATTATGTTAACATTTATATAACGCAGTAAATAAAATCATAATAAAATCATTCATTTATTCAATCAAATATAATATCAAAACGTTAAGCAATTATATCAAATAATTGGCCTCAAGGGCATTAACTCTAACAGTTTGACCAGTTGCAAGGTGCCAAATTCTTTTCAAAGATTGATCTTCGTTCCGGATATCATCAGTTGAAGATTAAAACTGATGACATTCCAAAGACTGCTTTCAGAACTCGGTACGGGCATTATGAATTCCTAGTCATGTCTTTTGGATTGACTAATGCTCTTGCTGCCTTCATGGATATGATGAACCGACTATTCAAGGAATATTTGGATCATTGTGTGGTTGTTTTTATTGATGACATCCTCATTAACTCTAAAAACTGTGAAGATCATGAGCAACACTTGAGGCTGATACTCCAAAAGCTTCGTGAAAACAAGCTATATGCTAAGTTAAAGAAATACGAGTTCTGGCTTTAGGAAGTAGCATTCCTTGGGCACGTGATATCAAACCATGGAATATATGTTGACCCAACGAAGATTGAAGCAATACAAAGCTGGGAGCAACCTAAGTCAATGACTGAAGTACACAGCTTTCTGGGCTTAACTGGTTATTATCGGAGATTCGTGGAAGGATTTTCTCGAATCGTTACTCCACTAACTCAGTTGACTCAGAAAGATATAAAATTCAGTTGGAGCGAAGAATGCGAGAAGTGTTTTCAAGAACTCAAGAGGAGACTCATTTCAGCACCTGTTTTGACAATACCATCTGGTTCAGAGGGATTTGTTATCTACACACTTTAGGTAGAGGGTTAGGATTTGTTCTCATGCAATATGGGAAAGTCATAGCCTATGCCTCACGACAACTCAAAGAATATGAGAGGAATTATTCTACTCATGATCTAGAGTTGGCAGCTGTCGTTTTCGCACTTAAAATCTGGAGGCATTACCTATATGGGGAGAAAGTGGAGATCTATACAGATTATAAAAGCCTCAAATATTTCTTCACCCAAAAGGAACTCAACATGCGACAACGACGTTGGCTTGAGCTGTTGAAAGATTATGATCATACCATTTAATACCATCTTGGAAAAATGAACATGGTAGCTGACACATTGAGTAAAAGATCATATGCGGGTACGAGTGCGATATTGTCAACGTAAAGGCCCATTTGGTATAACTTAAAAAGGATGGAGATAGATATAAAGACTCCAGGGACCCACGTGATGATGGAAAATATACGAGTAGAACCGACTTTAATCGATAAAGTTAAAGATGCTCAAGCTACGGACCTAGAGCTGATGCATATGAAGAAGAAAGTGGAATAAGGTGATATTCCAAAAGCAAGAATCGATGAAGAAAGAATACTTCGATTCAACTCCAGACTTTGTGTTCCTAACGATTCTGACTTGAAGTATAAAATCATGATGGAGGCACACAACACACCATTTTCAATCCATCATGGGATTACCAAAAATGTATCGTGATCTTCGATATACATTTTGGTGGAGCAATATGAAGAGAGAGATCGCAGAGTTTATCTTGAGGTGTTTGACTTGTCAACGAGTCAAGGCGGAACATTAAGTGCCCAAAGTCTATTGAAACCACTTGAAATTCCAGAATGGAAGTGAGAACACATTACCATGGATTTCGTTACTAGTTTTTCTAGGTTTTCTCAAGGCATAAATGCAATTTGGGTCATTGTTGATAGATTGACCAAGCCTACTCATTTCTTCCCTATACGAGAAATTTATACACTTGAACATCTGGCTCGTATATACATAAACGAGATTATAAGACTGCATAGTATCCCAGTATCCGTAGTTTTTGATCGAGACCCAAGATTCATTTCACAATTTTGGGTTAGTTTGCAAAAAGCTATGGGCACGGATTTACGATTTAGTTCGGCCTATCATCCTCAAACGGACGGGCAGTTGGAAAAGACTATTCAAACTTTTGAAGATCTATTAAGACTATGTGTCCTTTACTTCAAAGGAAGTTGGGACAAGTTCTTGCCATTAGTGGAATTCTCCTACAACAAACGTTATCAAACAAGTATTGGCATGGCTTCATTCGAGGCGTTGTATAGACGCAAGTTTTGTTCTCCAGTATGCTGGAATGAGGTGGGTGAAACAACGTTGTTGGGACCGAAATTGGTACGCATGACCACAAAAAAGATTCAAATGATCCGACAACGTATAAAAACCTCACAAGATCGACAAAAGAGTTATGTTGATCTTCATCGAAAGGACTTGGAATTCAATGTTGGAGAGCATGTGTTACTATGTGTTGCTCCATAGAAATGAGTTACAAGATTTGGAAAGACAGGAAAGCTTAATCCTTGATTTATTGGCCAATTTAAAATCCTTGACCGAGTAGGAACTGTGGCTTATAGACTCGCTTTACCGCAAAGTATGTCTCGTGTTCATAACATTTTTCATATATTAATGTTACGTAAATATGTGGAAGACCCAAACCACATTATTGAGTTATAACCAGACAAAATAACGAAAGATTTAACGTATGAAGAGGTGTCTGTTAAAATCTTGGATAAGAAGGAACATATTCTACGCTCCAAGGTTATACCTCAAGTCAAAGTTTTGTGGAGAAACCACGATGTTAAGGAAATGAGCTGGGAGTTAGAATCTTAAATGGAGTTAAGGTATCCTCACCTCTTCGACATACTAGATACGTACCCTAATTTCGAGGACAAAATTTTATAAGAAGGGGAGGTTGTAAGATCCCAACTTTCATAAATAAAGATTAATTTTTCTCGAAATATATTTTTGAATATTATGGTGTGGTTTTGATATAATGTTATAGTTGTGGGTAATATTTATAAAATTTGCAAAGTATGCAAATTGTTATAAAATATTCGATTGGTCGGGGAATATTCTTTTTATCAGAGAATATCCGTACGACGACACAATCATTGGTGGACCCTACAACGGACTTACTGTCAGAGTTAAAAAACGACATAAATAACTTTTTATAAAAATAACGACGAAAGTTTTACCGTTAACTGTTGAAATACACGGTGATAATAGTATAGTAATACGCGTGGTTGCATAGTCGAACATGGTATTGAATATTGACGCTTACGTGAGAAGTCACTCAGTTATACTTAATTATTGCTGCAGTAATTACTGTTCAATATTTTTTTTATTGATTCAATAATTGCTACGTTGATATTTTATATTATTGATTCAATAATTGTCATTGCACAATATTTCAAATTACCAAATCAATAATTCATATTATTTGAATAATATTATTAGATAGCATTATTGACAATGTCTAGAAAGTTCTGTCGTGGAAAGGGGTTTGGTCACCTAATTGTACGCCAATATGGAGAAATCCTTATCGAAAAGCCCCCTCTTTTCCGGGAATGACCTGGTTGTCAATATTGTAGTTCAGTAATATTATTTCTAAATAATAAATTATTGATATACTCCTTCCTATTCAGATTAAATGTCATTTTAGAGTTAAGCACACTTATTAAGAAATAACACAAAATGTCTTTTGTGTCCCTAATTAATTATTTCTCTCTCCACAATTGTCTCTTCTCATTCTCCACAATTATCCCTAATTAATTATTTCTCTCTCCATAATTGCATTTACTAAGCATATTAAATAGATGGGTAAATTAGGAAAAAATAGTGCAATATTGCATAGAGATTCCAAAACGACACTTATATAGAATAAAATTAAACTCCCTAAAACGTCATTTAATCTGAATAGGAGGGAGTATATGATAACGAAATATTTATTTAATGTGGATTTAAACGGAGGAATTTTTAGCATGTGACATTTGTTGAAAGTTGGTATTTTATTTTTTTTGATAAAATAATTCATTCAAATATATTATTATAATATTACATTATAGTAGTATGATGTGATCATTATGTAATAGTATGATTTTTAATTTGAATGGTAGCATTATTATAGTAATTTTATGGTATAAAAGTAAAATGAGGTGGAAGAGAACAAATTGAATTTGAATTTTGATGATGTAAGCAATGATGTCATCGGAACGATGAGGTAAGCAATGATGTCATCAAAACGATGAGGTAAACAATTATGTCATATAATCGATGATGTAAGAGATGATGTCATAAATTATGGTGAAAAGACTATTTTTCCCTTACTCTGCCAAGCCTATAAATAGAAGCTCATTTCTTCATTATTTTTCACCAATTCATTCAAACTATAGAGAGAGAAAGTATAGAGAGAATAAGAGAGAAAGAAGAAGAGTATTTTGTTACTAAACTATTGCAGTATCCAATCTCCTACTAAGGTTAGGGATATTATTTCTTTCGTATTCGTTAGTGATATATTATTCTTGTTCAATATTCGTAAGAAATAATATTTTCTTCCATACTCTGTAGTATGTAAGTAATATTATTTCGTTTTATATTCCTAATTCTACACTTATGTTGATAAGTATTGCTTATATACTCCATGAAATTCGTAGAATATCCTTGATATTTGAGCTTCATCTACTATCTTTTCATGAAAATATTATTCTGAGCATTCTTGATAATTTTTAATCTTTTAATGTCGGGGTACTATTCACATGTTACTATTCCCGAAGTACTATTCACTCGAGTACGATTCACTCAGGGTACTACGTCGTTGATTATACTATTTAGAGTGCTATTATAATATACATTGTCATTGTATCCCGAGAAGCAAATGCTATCAACTCTAAGTACCATAAAGAAGACATAATTGTCTTAAGCACTACAACAAAAAAGCTTATTAGCGACCGAATATCAGCGACCGCATACGGTCGCAGATGATCATTAGCGATCGCCTACGGTCGCTGATATTAGTTGTGTATAATCTGGTCACTGGTTGGACATCAACGACCATTATTAGCGACCAACTTATCAGCGACCGACGTCGTCGCTAATCTGAGTCATGATGAGTCAGTTTTCAGGGCTAACGTGGCACACGTGTCAGCGACCAACAATAGCGACCGCTGCTGTCGCTATGTTCCCAAAGGCCATCAGTGACCGCTCTCTGTATTAGTAACTACATACGGTCGCTGATGTTGATACTTTTTTTAAAAAATATTTTTTCCTCTTTGATGGATTTCCAAAAAAAATATACCATGCTTTCTACCTGCTTTCTATCCCAACATAGTAGTATATATAAGCATCCATATAAACATAAATCCATGATTTATATATGTATCCCAACACATCCATGTACAACAGTATATATAAACATCCATCCATTGCAAACACGTAAACCAACATAATATTCAATCAATACAATTGTCCAAAGAATGAATATAAAAGTATAAGGCTTTAAATTTCTAAAAAATATGTCTAGCTCTTCATGCATCATCATTAAAATTAGTAGGACCTTGTAATTAGCAAAAGAATATAACATGTTACATGTGTTGATACAGCTATAACTTAGGGAAAGCTAAACAATAGAAATTATTTAAACATAAGTAAGACACAACAATATCTATGTATACCTCATCGCCATCCTGATGTCATGTTGTTGCCGCCACTACATCCGCCAACTCATCAGGACTCGGAGACTGCAAATGCCCGCCCAGTATACGAAGAAGATCACGATCTCAATAGATCGCTCTCACACAGTCAGCAGGAGTATGATAGGCTGGATGACCTGATAACTGTGTAGACTGGGTAGCAGAGCTGCTTGTGCCACTGATGGTCGGGCGTTGTTTTTGTCCTTGGCCTTTAACGTATTTTTTCTTCACGACTGACGCCCTCTCCCATAAATCTTGATCAATCGGCGGATGAGGGGTGCCTTCAGGATATCGCTCATTCATTAAGCTCTTATAAGTGTCCTGTCAGAATGTTAACAATTAAATAGTTAAAAATAAATTTTAAAAAATACTAAAAAGGTTGTCACAATTTATAAATAATATATTAGTATAAAGTTAACTTATTACTGCTATCTGAGCAACCTCATGCAGACCATCGCGGGTGGCCACATACACATCCAACTAATTGATAGGTTGACCTTGAGACTGAGATTCCTACAAAATATGTTCTCATATAATATGTAAACATGTGATATTTTAGCTACAAAACATGACTGTAAACATAAAAACAAATAACTAAGCCAATAAGCTTGCTATACATATGTACCCTGGCAGCAATATGCTGCAGTTGTGATATATTGCCGCCCCGATACGTGCCTTTTGCCTTTTCACTTTCAGGTACACCTGGGGATCTGTTCAGGGCGGAAGTCTTGTATCTCTGGACCCAGCTCTCAGCTCTCCACTTGTCACACATCTTCACCCATATGGACTGTGCGCACCACCAGGGGCTATGCTCATTATATATTGCTTACCTTGTCCTGGATGGTCAATCTCTGCATTATGCATGGCTTTCTGTTGTTCATTGTTCATATAATTATCTTTAGTTCGGATGGCGCACTTCTGCCAGAACAGTGTCTGAATAACTGATGCTTGCGCGTCGTCCCATCTATACCTTTTCTGCAAATAAAACAACAATAATAATATTAAAACGATCATATTACCATAATCCAACATTACTAAACAATATTATTTGATTAACTATATATTTTCTATTAGAGTGATAAAAAATATAACTGAAATTCAGCCCAAACTGCATCCTTATAATCACTGGCGTAGGCCAGTTCTGTAAGCATAATTGTGAAATGCACTTAATAATTTTACTATCTTGAAAATCACTACAATATACAACAATTTACATTAAAAATAAGTAATTTTATTAGAATATGAAAAATAATTTACATTAGTATATATCTATAACAATGAAAATATAAAATGGTTATATATACACGATGTTTAACTTACGTGCTCTCCGGAGGAGGAAGAATCTGTATAAGAATCTGGTCTGCTGGATTAGCTGGGGACTTCGGCACATGATTAGGGCCCCGACCCAACTCGCATTTTCGTTGCGCTGGTTCTTTAGATATCTATAATGACAAGTAATGTTATTATGAGTTATATGATTTACATATATAAATAAAATGAAAATAATGACAAGTAATTATATGAAATAGTTAACTACGACAACTATAAATGAAAGGTACATATACATGTCAAGGATATAGAGAACATGTATATGTGTAATTGTATGTAATACAATTAAAATTAAACATACATTTTAATTAAAATTATTTTCTGAGTCAGAATCATTTTGTATAAGTATCGGAGATTCATAACCATCTTCTTCTTTTGATTCAGTGTCAATGTCAGTCAATAACTCTTCCTCAGTATCAATGTCATCTGTCACAATAACTATCTCGGGATCCAATTCATCAAGTTCATCTCCACCCTCTAACTGGATTAATTCATTGTTGTCCTCCATATTTATTATAGGAGGTCTATGAAGCATTTCCTCTTGGTAGAAATCCCCATCTACTACTTGGACACGACTGCGCGCAGGAGTATGAATTACAACTTGCCAATCTGCAGGATGTCTATCCTTTTTCCTAACAGGACTAGGAGTGTAATATACTTGTACTGTTTGAGTTGGTAACAAAAATGGTGCGCTGGCGTACGTGGACCTATGGAGGTCAATATCGACGATTCCATGTCGATCGACACGAATCCCTTTGTCTAAATCAAACAAACGATATTTGAACAAGTTAATATAACCCCCATAAGTACCCTTGTACTACAATTCGATGATTTCCTCCAACTCCCCATAAAAGGCATGACCATGCTCATTGTAACAATTTCCTTGAACACACACTCCAGTATTTGTTGTTCTTTTATCGCGAGCATATGTCTTTGTATGAAATTCACAGCCATTTGTTTTGTAACCATTGCGAATGACTTGGTCCCTGTCTGGACCCATAGCTAGGACTTGTATATTTGGAGGAATCGTTCCCTCATTAAGAGCCTACAAAAATTCTATTAAATTAAATAAATTCATAAATTAATACGATATATGTCGTGCTTAATTAACTTAACTTACTTTGTCCTTTATCCAAAGAGCAAATTTTTGATCACGACTAACTTGAATATCTTTATCAGTGATGCCAGGCTGATTTGCTTTTAACTCGTCATCATATGTTCTATATAATTTTATAAACATTAACATATATTAATATGAGATTACAGGTTAAGATATAGGTCCAATACATATGAATTTTACAAGTATACCTCACAAATTCATCAATCTCCTCGCAATTGAGAAGAATGTAAGTATGCGCAGCATGTAATTCTTGCTCAAAAAGGAATATGCGCTTCTCTTTTCCATACGTGCAACCCGATAAACCAAAAATACAAAATGCCGACCGTTTAGTTCAACATTGCCCCCATCATCATGTCTCGGGACTCGATTTGCCGTTGTCAAGACTTCGTCAGGAAAATAGTCTGAGAAAAACGTAGATATCTCATCAAAACTGTATGCCTCACATATCGACCCCTCGACATAAGCTATATTCTTCACCTTCCTCTTAAGGTTTCCCATGACCCTCTCGAAAGGGTACATCCATCTATATTGAACTGGGCCACCAACACGAGCTTCATAGGGTAGATGGATTTGCAAATGCTCCATAGAGTCAAAAAAACCAGGTGAGAATATTTTTTTCAATCTTACATGAGATCTCAATGATGTTCTTCTCAAGTATAGACATGTCCTTTTTATTTTACATTTTTGAACATATGTCTCTGAAGAAACGACTAAGATCAGTTAAAGCATCCCATATTGCTTTATCAAGCAAGTCCCAAAATGCTATAGGCATGAGTCTCTCCATGAACACATGACAGTCATTATTCTTCATCCCTTACAATTTCCCACCTGTAACACACCTTGCAATGTTTGACGCATATCCATCTGGTAGTTTTAGAGACTTTATCCATGTGCGCACATCTTCAACCTGCTTTTTGGACAATGTGTACCTTGCATGCGATTTGACCATCTTACCATTAGTCGATTCATAAAGTTCTAATCCAGGACGCTTACAAATATCATTCATGTCTAACCGTGCCTTATCATTATCTTTCGTCTTGCCCGCAACACCCATCACGGTGTTAAACACATTGTCGAACACATTCTTCTCAATATGCATCACGTCTAGATTATGACGAATCAAATTTGAAGACCAATAAGGCAGTTCCTAAAAGATGCTTCTCCGAACCCAATTATGAGATACGCCAAACCCATCGTTGTTGTCAGAGGCAACAATCTTACCGAATGGGATGACCGGTAATCTCATCACACGGTCACGCATCTCTGTCCCTGATAGTCGCGGTGCAGGCATATCATTCTCTACTTTCCCTTTCCCAAAGTTTTCTCTATTTCTTCGAAACGGGCGATCTACCGACAAGAAACGACGATGACAATCAAACCTATAAGACCTCAACTTTTATGAATAAAGATTATTTTTTCCTCTAAATATCATTTTGAATATTATGGTGTGGATTTGATATAATGTTATAGTTGTGGGTAGTATTTATAAATATTGTAAAGTAACCAAGTTGTCATAAAATATTCATTTGGTAGGGGAATATCCGTATGACGACACAATCATTGGTGGACCCCACAACGAAATTACTCTCAGAGTTAGAAAACGATAAAAATAACTTTTTATAAAAATAACGGCAAAAGTTTTACCGTTAATTGTTGAAATACCCGGCGATAAAAGTAAAGTAATACGCGTGGTTGCATAGTAGCACACAGAATTGTACAGTATCTTTGATTATTGATGTTTACGTGAGAAGTCACTCAATTTTATTCAATTATTTCCACAGTAATTACTGCATAGTTTCTCACGTTATTCATTTAATTATTTTTATAATATTTATATTATTAAATCAATAATTGAGACGACAAAGTTATTTATATTATTATTCGCATTATTGACAATGTCTAGAAAGTTCTGTTGAGGAAAGAGTTTTGGTCACCTAATTACGCGCCAATAAAAAGATGTCCTTATCAGAAAGCCCCCTATTTCCTGATAATGATCTGGTTATTAATATTGCAAGTTATAATATCATTGATGAATAATTGTTGTTTAAAAATGTGTTTTGTGTAGCCAAGTGAATTGATATAAATAGATGAGATTTTTATGAAGTATTTGTTATAAATTTTGCTTATTACATGGACCCCCACTTACTCATTTTTCAAAATGATATGTGGAAATTTATATATATATATATATATATATATATATATATATATATATATATATATATATATATATATATATATATATATATATATAAAGTGTGTGGAGTGTGTGTGAGGGTGTTTGTGGGGTGTGTGTGTGTTAGGGGGTGTGTGTGAGTGTGATGTGTGTGTATATATATATATATTGTATAAGTTTTTTTTTATTTTTATGAAAAATAGAATATATTATATTTTATTTGATTGCATAGTACAGCATAGTGTTGCATAGTGCAACATAGTAAAATCAAAATTTTTAAACAAATTCGTCCGCGATTATTTCCACTATGCGTCCGTGATTTTATTTTCTAAATAGTATCCTTCCATTCTCCTAAAATAGGATGCTCAGTTTAGAAAAGAAAATCACACCAGAATCAAAGAATTTTTCTTCTATAATATTGAGCGTATTTCTTTTGAGTTTAAGGAAGCTTTGAGTGTAGAAAATAGTAAAAGTTTTCTTCAAGAATATATTCGCTATACCAGTCAAAATTACTCTCTTTTTTAGGTAAGGGGCATTATTTATTTTATATTCACTTACGATATTATTTTTCGTATTCGTAAGAAATTTTATTTCGTTCAATATTCGCAAGAAATGTTATTTTCGTTCAATATTCGTAAGGAATATTATCTTCGTTTAATATTCGTAAGGAATATTATTTTCGTTCAACAGTTGTAAGGGATATTATTTTTGTTCAATATTCGTAAGAAATAATATTTTCTTCCATACTCTATAGTATGTAAGTAATATTATTTCTTTTCAGATTCTGAATTCTATACTCATTTTGTTAAGTATTGCTTCTATACTCCTTGAAATTAGTAAAATATCCTTAAAATTTGCGCTTCATCTAGTATCGTTTCACAATGATATTTTTCTGAACATTCTTGTTAAATTTTAATCTTTTCATATTGGAGTACTATTCATGGGGTACTATTCACGAAGTACTATTCACGGGGTACTATTCACTCAGGTACTATTCACCCGGGGTATTATTCATGATAAAAATTGATTTCTTTTCTGTCCAAATTATTTTTGATACAATATTATGTTTGAATTTTACTCCACAAAGCAGTATCATGTTGAAAATTTGGACATGATTGAATTCTGGATAAATTGAATTATAAATCTTTAAAATTTATCCTTTGCTTTTATTTAATTGAATTCTTATATCATTGTCATCATCCTCATGTTTATATTGTGCTGAAAGTCATCTTTGGCCCGTAGTACATAGATGGGCTATTGATTAGTATGATTATGACCAGGGATTATTCGGTATAATTATGACCTGTAATGTTACAAATGATGTGGTAAAAATCCTCATTGGCCCGTAGTGCATTGATGGATAGTTGTTGGTATGATCATGATCATGACTTCACTTCGGTCGAGGGTGCAAAGATGAATAGTTGTTTGGCATGATCATGACCATTGGTGATAATAACGAATATCTTTGGCCCGTAGTGCATGGATGATTCGTGGATGTGATAATAATGAATATCCTTGGCCCGTAGCGCATGGATAATTTAGTGATGCGGATTATTTATTGAGCTGAGTCTCAGCGATAAAATTGATGATAAACTTTTAAATCATAGAAGATAGTATATATCATGCTCTACTTGATTCTTCTCATGGATTGTTTGTTCCGCTGCAGTTAAACTTGTTGTCTATTATATTCTATCAAATTAACACTGTTGAAGGCTAACGATAATTTATTCTGCATTATTTTAGTCATAATATTTCTTATTGGGCTAATTGAGCTCACCCTTTTACTTTCATTGTTCTCTTCAGGAAATGAGAACATAGCTGAGACTAGTCGGGGAATAGAATGACGGTCCGAGATGGTGGCTGTAGTAGTCCTCACTATTTTATAAAATAGTGTGATAATAATTGTAATGAGGACTCCATTTGAGTTTTGATATTGTCTAGAAGACAATATTCTTGTTAAAATTCTCAGCTTTTGTTACACGATAGTTGTATAATATTAAGTTTGTAATTGTATTCTGTACCATGTATTTGGCGTCTCAGAATAGGTTATGTATACCTATTTTGGGGGCGTCACAAAACTAGCATGGCTTTCGACCATTTGATAGATTGAAAGACTCTGTATGCTCCATACAATATAGACAAGCCAACTTCCTATGTGTACTCCATCCAGATAACATACCATAAGTAGGAAAATCACTTATAGTCCACATAACCGCTGCCCTAAGGTTGAAATTTGTTTTCGTGGAAACATCCCAAGTTTGTACTCCATCGTCCCATAATACCTTCAACTCTTCTATAAGAGGTCTCAAGTAAACATCTAGGTTTTTTCTAGGACTCTTGGGACCAGTAATCACGAATGACTATGGCTATTTCATACACATCCAAGGAGGCAAGTTATATGGAGTAACAATCACAGGCCAACAAAAGTACAGAACAACTGAGTGGTCAAACGGGTTAAAACCATCAGTGGACAAACCAAGCCTCACATTTCTAGGTTCCAATGCAAACCTAGGATGTGTTAAGTTGAAATATTTCCAAGCCCGCCCATCTGTGGGATGGTTAAGTTCTCCATCTTTGGTTGGAGATTTTGCATGCTAAGTCATATGCTCAGCTATTCTTGAAGACATGTACAATCTTTTGAGCCGAGGTGTAATTGGAAAATACCTTAAAATCTTAAAAGGTATATTTGTCTTTTTTATAGTCACACCCTCTTTATTAGGCCTAAATCGATCATGACTGCAAAACGTGCACTTTGTCTTATGTTCATTTTCCTTATAAAGCAACATGCTATTATTCAGACATACATCGATCTTTTGATATCCAAGACCCAACTTTTTCACCATTTTTTTACAATAGTAGTAGTTAACGAGTAATTTTTTACTGACAAGCAACATACTCTTAATGGCCCTCAAGAGTGACTCAAAAAACTCATGGCTTATGTTGTGATCAACCTTGATGTTATGTAATGTCGCCACTGCAGACAATGTAGTGTTCTTCGTGCAACCATGCGACAACGGTTCGCTACCCTCGTCTAACAACTTAAAGAATGATTTGGCATCAGAATTCATAGGTTGCTCTTTGCCTTGTTCACAATCAAAATTCGGCCCTACAATATCATGAACCGTGTCATTCATACGATGGGTATTGCTTCCTGGATTATGTACTTGTGTGATGCCACTATCTCTTCTCTGCCCATGTGGCCATCATCATTCTTCGTAATTTTTCATGAACCCAGGAACAAGTAAATGATAGTTTACCACGTCTCTGTCCATATAATTTACATTCTTACACTTCAAACAAGGACATCTTATCTTGTTTTGACCATTTACACATTCCAGGTGACTATACGCATACTCCAAAAACATTTGGCAACCAGCTCTAAATTCAGCTGTAGCACCTATCTAGGCACTTAACTTTCGTTGTGCCATCCAACTACGGTCTTAATAGAGGTCCATGATACCACGGTACCTACTTCAGAAAACATGAACTTATTAATGTATTGCATGATTATAAGCATATAACTTGAGCATACTTGTAGCTGAATGTGATTGAGCATATATACTAGCTAGTAAGCATATGACTTGAGCATACTAGTAAGCACATAAAGAGGTCGTTAATATTATAAATGTTCGCAACTACCCGACCAACAAAAAAAATTCGCCAGAGTCTCCCCTATAATATGTATAAGACCCCAACTTTCATAAATAAAGATTAATTTTTCTTGATATATATTTTGAATATTATGGTGTGGATTTGATATAATGTTATAGTTGTGGGTAATATTTATAAATTTTGCAAAGTATACAAGTTGTTATAAAATATTCGATTGGTCAGGGAATATTCGTACAACAGCGCAATCATTGGTGGACCCCACAACGAAATTATTGTCGGAGTTAGAAAATAACAGAAATATCTTGTTATAAAAGTAACGGCGAATGTTTTACCGTTAAACTATTGAAATACCCGGTGGTAAAAGTCCAGTAATATGCGTGGTTGCATAGTAATACACGATATTGATTATTGATGCTTACATGAGAAGTCACTCAGTTTTATTCAATTATTGCTACGGTAATTGTTGCATAGTATCCCACGTTATTTGATTCAATTATTGTTACAATATTTTATATTATTAAATCAATAATTGAGATGACAAGTTATTCATATATATATATATATATATATATATATATATATATATTATTTGCATAATTAATAATGTCTAGAAAGTTATGTCGAGGAAAGGGGTTTGGTCACCTAATTGCGCGCCAATAGGGAGAAATCCTTATCGAAAAGCCCACTCTTTTCTGAAAATGATCTAGTTGTTAATATTGTGAGTTATAATAATGATGAATAAATGTTGTTAAAATATATTGAGGGGATTTTTTATGAAGTATTTGTTGTAAATTTTGTTTATTATTTGGACTCCAATTTACCCATTGTTCAAAATAATCGGTATAAAATATGTGTGAAAGTGATATGTGGGGTGGGGTCCACATGTGGGATTAAATGAAAATGGGGTGGGGGGAGGAAACATGTTTGGGAGGGAGTTTAAAGTGTATATATATTTGTGTGTGTGTGTGATTGTGATATATATATATATATATATATATATATATATATATATATATATATATATATATATATATATATATATATATATATATATATATATATATATATATATATATAACCTACGTATGTGTAAGAAATCAGAAGTCTATGAATTAATTCATCTGTGACCTTCCAGCTGTTTCGTCCGTCAGAAGGAAAAAAAAGTATTGTTTACTCGTAATTTTATTCAAATAGTATCATTCCATTCTCCTATAAATAGGATGCTTAGTTTAGAATTGAAAATCACACCAGAATTAGAGAATTCTTCTTCTATAATATTGAGCGTATTTCTTTAGAGTTTTAAGAAGCTTTGAGCGTAAAAATAGTGAAAGTTTTCTATAAGGATATCCCCTCTATACCAGTTGAAATACTCTTCTTTTTAAGGTAAGGGATATTATTTTTGTTCAATATTCGTATGAAATAATATTTTCTTCCATACTCTGTAGTATGTAAGTAATATTATTTCATTTCGTATTCCTAATTCTACACTTATTTTGTTAAGTTTTGGCTTCTATACTCCATGAAATTAGTAGAATATCTTTGAAGTCTGTGCTTCATCCAGTATCTTTTAATGGAAATATTATTCTGAGCATTCTTGATAATTTTTAACCTTTGCATGCCGGAGTACTAATCATAGAGTACTATTCACGAAGTATTATTCACCCGGGGTACTATTTATAACAAAAATTGATTTCTTTAATGTCAAAATCGTTTTTGATACATTATTATTCTTGAATTTTACTCCATAAAGCAGTATCATGTTGACAATTTGGACATTATTAAATTCTGGATAAATTAAATTATCCAGAATAGTTGTATTGTAGTCCTCAATATATTATAAAATAGTGTATCAATAATTGTAATGAGGACTCTTTTTGAGTTTGAATACAATACTCTCTATTAGACAATAGTTGTATTCAAACTCACAGTATATGTGCTATCATATTTTGCACAATAATTGTATTAATGAAGTTGTATTTGTTTATGTACCATGTATTTGACGACTCAGAATGGGTGATGTATACCTATTTTGGGGGCGTCACAGTTGGTATCAAAGCTTAGGGATATGATCCCTGGCTGAGATGTGAGACTAGAACTAGGAGGGGTGAGACGAGTAATTCCTTCGCTAGTATGACTTACCTAAGTTTATTTGTTATTTAATTGGTCGGTTAGAATATAGGGATAATATGTGGCATGTCAATTAATCCTTGTTTTGTGGTAGTGTTTGAAAATGACATCCGAGAATGTTGAGATAAAGAATGGAGCACATGAGACCGTTGAGTCACCAACGATCAATACCCAGGATAATGTGCATCAGAAAGGCAATAATCCTCAGAAAAACAACAACACCGACCAAACGATGGGATGTTTAGAGGCTTTATGCAATTCATGCAACATCAGGTAAGAGCGACTACTATCCAAAATGCAGGTGGAAATAATGGTAACTCACGGATGGTCACCGCTAAGCAGTTCAACCACCATAGTTTGTGGGAAATCTAGAACCACTTAAGGCGGAGACGTGGATAAAGCAGATCACCAAGATATTTGATATCTTGGGATGCTCTGACGAGCAAAAGGTTCGCTTTACCACCTTTATGTTGCGAGGAGAGGCAGATTACTGGTGGAAATCTGTAAAACGTACTCAACCTATCGCACTAAAGATGTCTTGGGAGAAGTTCCAAGAACTGTTGAATGACAAATACTTTTCGGAAAGTATTCGTCACATGAAAGAGGTGAAGTTTATCAAGCTAGAGCAAAAAAATATGACCGTGTCGCAGTACGAAGCTAAGTTTGCCGAGTTATCCCATTTTACGTCCCACTAGGTTGATAATGAGGAGAGAATGACGCGAATATTTCTGCGAGGTTTGAAACCTGAAATACATTAATATCTCATTTCTCACAAACTGTGTTTATATTCAGATGTTGTAAATACGGCTCAGTTATTGGAGCGTGATAATGAGTCAACCCAACCAAGAGAGAACAACCGGCAAAATGATAATACCAATGGTAGTAGTCATCGAAGTTGTGACAACAAACGTGGAGGAAGTCAACATGCTAGAAATGGTAACCACTTTGGTGGTAATCATAGCCAAGATAATATGAGTGGAAGTTTTAAGAAGAGGAGATTCAATAATAATGGAAAGACACCAGCACCAGCACCAGCACCAACACCCGTTGTTAAAGAAGGAGAACGTTCACTGATCCTATGCTAAAAATGTGGAGGGGATGGACACATCAGTCCAAACTGTACGCAGTTGTCCAAAAATGTTATAATTGTGGAAGAGAAGGTCACCTAGCCCGATTTTGTCGGGCAGTGAAGTCAAGTCTAGCTGGGATGGAGACACCAAAAGTCGTCCCAGACAAGTCGAAGCCGGTAGTTCAAGGGAGAGCATTTGTCGTGACCTCCCAAAAAGCGAGGAACCCGAACAAAGTCATAACGGGTAAGTTAATCATAATCTCTAGCGAAGTCTATACCTTATTTGATATCGGTTCTACCCATTCTTTTATTTCTCGTACTTGCGCTCAATGTTTAAATTGAACTCCGGAGAAATTAGACTTTGACTTATATGTTGAAACTCCGTTGGAATAAACCTTCATTACATCAACTGTTTATAAGTCTTGTTTAATTTAAATCGACAACCACACGTTACCTGTCGATCTTATTTCTTTGAAAATACTTGCATTTGATGTGATTTTAGGGATTGATTGGTTTAACCTCTCATCATGCAAAAATTAATTGTTTTCGTAAGGTTGTTAACTTTTATATTCCTAACCAACCTATTATGCGAATTCAAGTAACCAAACCACTAAAGTCAATCACTGTCATATAAATCCAAAAAGCTATTCGTTTATTGAAAAACGGATGTCAAGCTTTCTTAGCCCATATCACGGATTTAAACAAAAATACGTCAGATTTGAATGATATTTCTTTTGTTAATAAATTTCCTGACGTATTCCCTGAAGAACTTCCTGGCCTACCACCAGAGAGAGAAATCAAATTTTATATCAACCTTGAACCCGGTACAAAACCCATTTCCAAAGCCCCATATCGAATGGCTCTTATTGAACTTCAGGAGTTAAAAACCCAACTGCAAGAATTGTTAGACACCGGTTTTATTCGTCCTAGTACGTCTGCTTGGGGTGCTCCTATTCTATTCGTAAAGAAGAAAGATGGAAGTATGCGACTTTATATTGACTATCGGGAGTTGAATCATGTCACCGTCAAAAATAGGTACCCGTTACCTCAAATTGATGACCTGTTTGACCAGTTGCAAGGTGATAAATTCTTTTCAAAAATAGATCTTTGTTCTGGATATCATCAATTAAAAGTTAAAAATGATGACATTCCAAAGACTGCTTTCAGAACTCGGTACGGGCATTACGAATTCCTAGTCATGTCTTTTGGATTGACTAATGCTCTTGTGGCCTTCATGGATATGATGAACCGAGTATTCAAGGAATATTTGGATCATTTTGTTGTAGTCTTTATTAATGACATCCTCATATACTCCAAAAGTCGTGAAGATTATGAGCAACACTTGAGGCTGATACTCCAAAAGCTTCGTGAAAACAAACTATATGCTAAGTTGAAGAAATGCGAGTTCTGGCTTGAGGAAGTAGCATTCCTTGGGAACGTGATATCAAATCATGGAATATCTGTTGACCCGACAAAGATTGAAACAATTAAAAGCTGGGAGCAACCAAAGTCAGTTACCAAAGCACGTAGCTTTCTGAGCTTAGCTGGTTATTATCGGAGATTCGTAGAAGGATTTTCTCGAATCGCTACCCCATTAACTCAGCTGAATCGAAAAGATACAAAATTCGGTTAGAGCGAGGAATGTGATAAGAGTTTTTAAGAAATCAAGATGAGACTCATTTCAGCACTTATTTTGACAATACCATCTGGTTCGGAGGGATATGTCATCTACAGTGATGCTTCAGGCAGATGTTTAGGATGTGTTATCATGCAACATGAGAAAGTCATAGCATATGCCTCACAACAACTCAAAGAATTTGAGAGGAATTATCCTACTCATGATCTAGAGTTGGCAACTGTCATTTTTGCACTTAAAATCTTGAGGCATTACCTGTATGGGGAGAAAGTGGAGATATATGCAGATCATAAAAGCCTAAAATATTTCTTCACCCAAAAGGAACTCAACATGCGGCAACGACATTGACTTGAGCTATTGAAAGATTATGATCATACCATTCAATACCATCCTGGAAAAGCAAACGTGGTAGCTGACGCATTGAGTATAAGATCATATGCGGGTACACATGCGATATTGTCAACGCAAAGGCCCATTTGGTATGCCTTATAAAGGATGGAGATAGAGATAAAGACTCCAAGGACCCACGTGATGATGGCAAATATACAAGTAGAATCAACTTTAATCGATAATGTTAAAGCTGCTCAAGCTACAGACCTGGAGCTGATGCGTATGAAGAAGAAAGTGCAAGAAGATGTTATTTCGGAAGAAAAAATCGATGAAGAAGGAATACTTCGAGTCAACTCAAGACTTTGTGTTCCTAACGACCTTGATTTAAAGTATAAAATCATGATGGAGGCGCACAACACACCGTTTACAATCAATCCTGCGAGTACCAACATGTATCTTGATCTTCGATATACATTTTGGTGGAGCAATATGAAGAGAGAGATAGCGGAGTTTATCTCAAGGTGTCTAACTTTTCAACGAGTTAAGGTGGAGCATCAAGTGCAAAAAGGTCTATTGCAACCACTTAAAATTCCAGAATGGAAGTGGGAGCACATTACCATGGATTTAGTTACTGGTATTCCCATGGTTTCTCAAGGCATAAATGCAATTTGGGTCATTGTTTATAGATTGACCAAGTTTTCTCATTTCTTACCTATACGAAAAACTTATACACTTGAAAGTCTTGCTCGTATATACATAAATGAGATTGTAAGACTGTATGGTATGCCAATATCCATAGTTTCTGATCGAGACCCAAGATTTATTTCATGATTTTGGGTTAGTTTGCAAAAATCTATGGGCACAGATTTACGATTTAGTTCGGCATATCATCCTCAAACGGACGGGCAGTCGGAGAGAACTATTCAAACTCTTAAGGAAATATTAAGACTCTGTGTCCTTGACTTCAAGGGAAGTTGGGACAAGTTCTTGCCATTGATGAAATTCTCCTACAATAATAGTTATCAAGCAAGTATTGGCATGGCTCCATTCAAAACATTATATGGTCGCAAAGGTCGTTCTCCAGTATGCTGGGATGAAGTGGGTGAAGCAATGTTGTTGGGACCGAAATTGGTATGCATGACAACGAAAAAGATTCAAATGATCCGACAACGTATAAAAACCTCACAAAATAGACAAAAGAGTTATGCTAATCTTCATCGAAGAGACGTGGAATTCAATGTTGGAGAGCATGTGTTGTTACGTGTTTCTCAATGGAAAGGAGTTACAAGATTCAGAAAGAGAGGAAAGCTGAATCCTCAATTCATTGGGTTATTCGAAATCCTCAATCGAGTAGGAACTATGGCCTATAGACTCGCTTTACTGCCAAGTATGTCTCTTGTTCATAACTTTTTTCACATATCCATGTTACGTAAATATGTGGAAGACCCAAACCACATTATTGAGTTAGAACCGGATGAGATAGAGGAAGATTTAATGTATGAAGAGGTGCTTGTTAAAATCTTGGATAAGAAGAAACATATTCTACGCTCTAAGGTTGTACCTCAAGTCAAGGTTTTGTGGAGAAACAACGATGTTGAGGAAATGACCTGGGAGTTAGAATCTAAAATGAAATCAAGGTATCCTTGTAATGACTCAGAAAATCCTATGTAATGTTCAATTATTATAATGTCAAATTTTGAGTATAAATTTTTATTTATTTCACATTGCTACAAAACTATTATTTATTTAATAGTTTATTAAGCATCTTAATTTTTAAAGGATAAAGAAATAATGTACCATCATGGATTATTTAAGACTACATAAAATCGTCATTTTATTGATATATGTGCTAACTATTGTTGCTAGAGAAAATAATAGATAAAGGTCCATGTTTTAATTTCACAAGAGTCCATATTAAAATATTGGGCCCTATTAAATTGTGCTAGGTATGCTTGCAAATATGTGGCATATCCTTTTTAGAATTTAAACCCATACTTTAAAAGACAAATATTCCTAAATTTGGCCATCCTAAATATATGCTTGCAAGCCTCCTATATAAATTCTTCAAAGTATGCATTTTACTTCTCAATGAAGCCCAACTCCCACATCCATATCCAACCCATTGGAGTGTCCAGTTAATCAGCTCATTGAAAGGAGAAAAGGGAACTGTTTCAAGTTCAAGTGCGAGTAAGTACTTGGATGATGTTGGTTATAGTTAGTTAGTTTAGCTAACAGACAAATAACAGGCCAGCTACACTTGCAGAAGATAAGGTGTAACAAGAAAACTAAGGTCTGTAGGGTGGCTGTGAAATGACTGTGCAATCTAGGTTAGGAATGATGACTGTGTAGGGGCCAACTAGGAGTTGATGCAATTAACAGTAGAAGGAACCAAGCTCAGTCATAAAAAGGCCAAGCTTATTGATTAGTTTAGCTTCATCACTTAACAGAGGCCAAAAGCTATAACAATTCAGTCATATAGAGAGAGAGTGGGAGAGCTTCGGCTATAGAAGAAGGAGGAAGTGGGCAGCAATCAACTGCAAACTCTAAGCCACTAAGGTAAACTTTCCAACCCTTCTCATTTCTGTTTTTATTTACTAGTATCCATAGTGGCCGGATGGCCTGGGATAGTCAAGTAGGACTGCTAAGATTAATTATTTGCTTCTTGTTGTTTAAGCCATAAGGCTGGTAGAACTAAGATAATGTCATAAGTAAAGTAAGGAGATATGTAGATTGCCCACCCTCTGTTTGATGAAATGCTCAGGAGAGGACTGTTGCTGTCAACTGTGTTGAATAAGAGTACATACAAGACTAATTATATGTAAATATTATATTGTAGTCCTAAAGATACAAAGGTGCTAATAGGTCAATTTTACATGAACATAAGATGACTATAATTGGTTGTAAATCAGTCCATACATGGGCTGAGCATTTATCTATGATTGAGTCACTATTTTAAAAACCTTGTATACTAGATTAGAGGCTTGATAAGGACTGATATGGTGTAATCTATTCAATATCAGTCAAATATATGTTATATATGATAAATATCATATAAAAAGATATTATAAGCCTTTATATTGCACTTTCATGCTATCCTTGTAAACATATGGGTAAACCATGTTTGTTTTTGGAATTTAAATCCTAAAGAGGGCTGTGTTGGCCTAAAATCATAAAGACCTTGACTTAGGTGCTTTAAAACATGAAAAGATGGTAGATAGAGGATAGATGTGTAAGTAAGGAAAATTTGGGCCTTGTTTTGGGAAATGATTCAAAACAGCCCCTAGATACCTATAATTTCAAAGTCATAACTTGATTTAATTTGGTTGTATTACTATCTAATAAAAAACTGTGTTGTAAGAATTCCTTGATCGCTAAGAATTATCCAAATTGGAACTATGTATGCATATATCTTTTAATTACTACATATGCTAAAGTACTCACCTTAACTAAGCTAAAAATTATTTCTAGTTATCATGCTATGAGTTCTGAACCTTGATTTTGTGGAGTAATAAAACCATTGTTTACTAAGTTTGTATGCCAGGAATTGAAATTGTTAGGTTTAGTGCTTATAATTATAGTTGTAATAAGTGATTGTTTATGCTTATGATTATATGACATATTACTATGCCTAGAACTGTTATGGACTAGGACAGTATGCTTGTGTCTGGAATGAGCATAAATGACTGTAAGAAGGACTTTAGTTGCTATACTAAATGTTATTGCATTATATGAACTGTTATGTGTTGCTTTACTAACTATTGTAGTATTAAAAAATTCAATGTTATGCTATATTGCTATGTTCATTGACTGCTAGCCTTACCTGTGTTGCTTTACCAACTGTCATTGTATTATGTAGACTATTTTGACCTAAAACGTGAGAACCTTGCTATTAGATGTTTTGAACCATGAACATATAATATGTAAGAGGTTCATGCTTTAGAAATATAGAGATCTCATTCCTTGGTGCTGTTATGATGTGAGGGTGTTAAACCATGTCTATAATACTCTATATAGACTGTTTTGATGATGTAGTACTGAACCTTGCCTATTTTATGTTATTGACTCAAAGACTGTTATATGGATGCTTGAGTTGCTATTTAAACTGTTATAGATCTAGCTGAATGACATGCTATGTTGTTACCATGACTAACTGTTAACATGATAGGTGTTGATATATTAAGTTACTGTGTAAAATTCACTACTATGCTTTGGCTATGCTAAGATGAACTGAACTTAGACATAAGGAGATAGGTGGGTCGTGGAGTAATAAGGAGGTCATATTAGATGGTTAATATAAACAAATGGCATATAATTTGCTAACATAAAACTATGTACACCACCTGCTTGATAAAAGTCCCAAATGGACTGTCATGCCTAAAAGTCAGACATTAGGCAAACTTGAAGCTGGAAAGTGAACTCTATATTACTTGTATTGATGATTAAAATGATTTAGGATGTTAATTGCAAGCAAATGCATTTGGACTAAAATAGTGGTTGAAAGTTTTGTTATTAAAGTAATTTTGGGTACTATTTTAGGCATGTTAAAGCTGAAATGGAGATTCTATAGATACTTTAATAAGTCATGTGTAATATATCTAAAAAAATGGTTGTAAACAAACATGTGAATTAGAAGTAAGAAGTGGGAGAACTAGCTAATTTGGTCACAAAGCTGTTCCCAGTAGCAGCAGCAATGACAACAGTTGGTGTGGGGCCAGAGCTCTTTCCGAGCTCTCAGTTGGAAAGCTAGTAATTTAAATATCATCTTGAATTTGAAAATTCTTTGGGTTTGTATAGATTATGATATCTTTTAAGCTAGCCTAGCAAAGGAAATCTGGGTAAAGCACAAAGCAAATTCTAAACAAAACCAACTGTTAAAAAGTTAGCATGTCCAACCCCCTTTGCACACTGATTTGAGTCAGGCTATGAAGAACTTATAAGAAATTAATACTTCATATGTCAAAGCCAAAAGTGGCTGTCAACATAATGAAAGATAGGGGACTGTGGGTGTGCTAAAACAAACCGCTAGACACAGTTAGCCCTTAATTATACTATAGTATAGTACAGTTTTGAACCATAACAAACTATAGTTTTGGCTAAATTTGGTAGTACGAATCCTAGCTTAAACATTCCTTTGGTCCACTATGTTGAGTAATAGCTAAACCAGAGAGTCAAGTTTAATATCATTTGAGAAACCAAGGACTGCTATAATTGTAACGCCCCCAAAATCGAAACTATTTTACTTCCCGATCTTATGCGTTAATATTATCACCTTGCATATTCTTAGCATATTCTAAGAATATTCTTTATTCCTTAGCATATTCCTTAAGATATTTTCTTAAGTTTTAAATATTAGGTTTTTAACCCTAAGGTTTTCTTAACTCGCACAATTCCCCCTTAACTTTCATAATTCACTTCCATACTTTATTAAGTTATTTAATTACTCAATCTTAGTAACTTAATTTAATTAAATAAGTTACTACATAAATTTTCTTAATTTATTTTACCCTCTTGGAATCATATAATTTGCATAACTCATCTTTGTTATATATAACTTATATAAAATATAACATAACATGTTCAAATTACAAATTTATTTTATAATTGTAAAATAAATATGCTACACAAAATTTCTTATGTAAATATAATTATTTACATACTCGAGATATTATAATATAATATCCTTACCTCATTTCCATAAATTCATTTAAGAATTTATTTACTTTCTTAAGATATTACGATAATTATAATATCATTTCTTTATTAAATTAATTTTATTTAAAAATTTATTCTAATACTCTTGGGTAAAGTATATATAAATATTATATGCTTAACCCGCCTCTTTTTTTTGCCTCATTACGCAAATTGTTCCCAACAAATTTTATTTCCTTGCGTAATACATATATATTTATATTTATCACCTTGCATATTCTTTATAATGCACATGTACTCACATCACATATAGAAAATAAATAATAAATTTATTCTCTCACCTTATAAATTTTTTATATCAATTTATTTATATATAGCAAGTATAACTTAATATATTTACCTTCTAAATAGAAATTTATTCAGTAAATAAGATATTATAATTAAAATAATATCTTTTCTTTATTAAAATAATTCAACTCTAGAATTTATTTTAATATCATTTATTTAAAGTATACAATAATTCTTGTATACTAATTACTTTCTTCTCCCTTTTATAAATTATTTTCAACCATTTAACTGTAATAAATATAATAATATACTTACAACATTAAAAACATACATACATTACGTCCAATAATGTAATACATGGTTTCTTCAATAAAAGGGTGGTTATACATTAATTATATATTTAATGCCACCAATTCACCACATTAAAATAATTTAATATTATAAATTATTTTAATTATACCCATCTCATTTCCTTTAAATAAATTTTCCCTGCAATTTATTTACATATAATAAATATATAATACCAATATATTTATTAAGCATAAGCATCACATATTGCATAGCTCATACCTACTTATGCAATATAATATCATACAACATATTATCTAATAAAAAATTTATTTATTAAACTCTTATTTTAATATTACCCAAAATTTTAGGTTATTACATTCTTTCCCCCTTATAAGGATTCTGTCCCCGGAATCACAATACTGAATCATTCTTAATCGGTTTAGATCCTATTCTTTCTCGTAATCTTATCGTTGAATCATTTCAACGTACCATTTTCTTAGATTTTCCTTAAAAATAAATCATCTATTTTCATTTTAGGTGTTAAACTTTAACCTTTAATTTAATCATTCAAGATCTTCTAAATTTTCGGGTTGTCACAATAATAAGGTAGCAGTGAGTAGTAAATATAGCATTAGTACCAACCTTAATAAAATAGCAGCTGTCCTTGGCAACAGAAATCAAGTACTAATTGCAAGGCCATATTAGCAACTAAGTAACCTTGATGGCTTTTATTTTTATTGTGCTTTTAGTAAGTTAAGAAGTAGCAAAGTTTGAAGATTATCAGATTGAGTTGTCATTCAAGTACAATAATTGTTACCAACAAACAATAGGCAGCTGGTCTTCTCTTAGCAGACCAATATGGTAAAACTATAAGACTCCAGCTGTGAATTAACTTGGGACTTAATTAAAGGGGAGTCATGGAGCTGCTAGGACAGTTTGGAAGCTATAATCTAAACAAGGCCAAAAGGAAGGGGGGCTGCTGCCTATGAACATCAGCAATTGATGACAAGTGACTGCTAAGCATCATGTGTAACCACTTTGGTTGAGAATTGAAATCTTCAAGAAACTAAACGTGTAACTTGAGTATGTGCTGAAAACATATATACTATACTTACAAGTTGAGAATAAAAATGTGATAAAGAGATAAGCATAGGGCTGCTAGCAGTTAGTTACAATAGGTAACCTCAACTAACTGCTAATGCAGTGTTGAGCTTATTAGACCTAGTTGAAGCTAAGGTAAATTATATTAGTATGGAATCCCTCATTATCAAACATAATTAAATAACTATATATTAATAAAACTAACAGACAGTTAGGCACCTTCTATAAATTGTCCAAGAGGGTGAACTTATATGAATTAGATATAATTCAAGTGTTGGAATGAACTGAAGTGGCTAGAAATAGTAATTGTAATTTGATTTTTAACACTTGTTGTAAGCATGTCAACCCTCATCAAACTGAAAAATGTCTATTGTCAAAGCATGAATGAGATATTTGAAAAATGTATCAAAAATAGGAATTTAACTACAATCATGATCACTGAAATTATGTGATATGCGAGCTTACAAACTATATAACTTAACTATGTGATTAACATACTTGTTAATATAAATAATTGTGTAGGATTTTGTGAGAACACTTCAATTAAGCTAAAATCCTAACAATAGACTACAAACAAGGCAAGTTTCTAACTCTTACTCTTTATTGAGCAAGTATTCTGCTGTAGACAGGTTCTTTAATTTCTGAACTGTCTCTCCCTATTGTGGTTAATATAAGGTTAAATAACCTTTTTATTCCAATCAGCTTCAAAAGAATAGTATATTGAACTTCTCTCTTACATAAGTTATATTGAAAGTATGTTAATGCCATTAATTCGGTTAGACAACTGTTGAGATACATTGATATTATTCATGAAACTCTCATTTAATGTTCTCCAAACCATCTTTGTTGTGGTGCGGACTCTTGTATAATGATGTGAACGAACAACCCTTTTATAGGGGCATATTGTACCGAACATATGATTCCGAGGGACATGTAAAGTGTCATTAAACTGTTATGTTGTGCACAATATAGGGTACTTAGGCTGATCCCCTAAAGTACGAGTCTAGGATAAAAAACAACTTTTATAAATTGTATATATATCCATGGATTGTAATATTATTACTGTCAATTCTAGTAAAGAGTTCACTAGTCATTTGACCTTACAGCATGCTAAAGTCTATTTTTCAGACTCGACACTTTTAAAGAATTATCTTGTTCAGTATTTATTATTGAATCCTCATTGTTATAGTATTTCTGTTCCATTATATTTCGCTGCTTATTTCCTTGCTGAGCAAGCTTGTTGCTCATCCTTGCATTAAATATAATATTTTCAGTTAAGAATGAAGTTGCTGGTCCATCTGGAAAAGACAAAGGAAATGGCAAAGTTGTTGAATAATCTTTTATTAAGTGCATGTGCATATTTAAGTAGTAAATATAAAAAATACTGCTAGTACTATGTTGTGTAATGATATTCGATTCGTAAGTTATGTAAAGGTCTATAGAACCTGGGATTTAAGTTATGTAATATAAGATAGTTTTCTTTTAATCTGAATGGGTATATTAGTATCGTGAGCACCAAACTCGAGTTAAAGATAACCTTGATTTGGGGGCGTCACAATCCTCACCTCTTCGACATACCAGGCATGTCCTCTATATTTGAGGACGAAATTTCATAAGAAAGGGAGGTTGTAAGACCCCAACTTTCATAAATAAAGATTAATTTTTCTTAATATATATTTTGAATAATATGGTGTGGATTTGATATAATGTTATAGTTGTGGGTAATATTTATAAATTTTGCAAAGTATGCAAGTTGTTATAAAATATTTGATTGATCGGAGAATATTCATTTTATCAGGAAATATTCATACAACGGCGCAATCATTGGTGGACCCTACAACGGAATTATTATCGGAGTTAGAAAACGACAGAAATATCTTGCTATAAAAGTAACTTCGAATGTTTTACCGTTAAACTGTTGAAATACCCAGTGGTAAAAGTACAGTAATACGCGTGGTTGCATAGTAGCACACAATATTAATTATTGATGCTTACGTGAGAAGTCACTCAGTTTTATTCAATTATTATTATAGTAATTGTTGCATAATATCTCACGTTATTTGATTCAATTATTATTACAATATTTTATATTATTAAATCAATAATTGAGATGATAAGTTATTTATATTATTATTTGCATAATTAACAATGTCTAGAAAGTTCTGTCGAGGAAAAAGGTTTGGTCACCTAATTGCACGCCAATAGGGAGAAATTCTTATCGGAAAGCCCCCTTTTTCTTGGGAACGATTTAGTTGTTAATATTGCGAGTTATAATAATGATGAATAAATATTGTTAAAATATATTAAGGGGATTTTTTATGAAGTATTTGTTATAAAATTTGCTTATTATTTGGACCCCTATTTACCTTTTTTTTAAAATAATCGGTATAAAATTATTCAATATATATATATATATATATATATATATATATATTATGTGTGTGAAAGTGACATGTGGGGTGGGGTCCACATGTGGGATGAAATGAAAATGGTGTGGGCGTGGGCGTGGGCGTGGGTGTGCGTGTGGGTGTGGGTGTGGGGGGGGGGAACGTGTTTGGGAGGGAGTTTAAAGTGTATATTTATTTGTGTGTGTGTGTGTGTGATTGTGATATATATATATATATATATATATATATATATATATATATATATATATATATATATATATATAATAACCTACGTATGTGTAAGAAATCAGAAGTTTGCGAATTAATATATCTGTGACCTTCCAGTTGTTTCGTCCATGAGAAGGAAAAAAAAGTATTGTTTACCTGTGATACTATTCAAATAGTATTCTTCCATTCTTTTATAAATATGATGCTTAGTTTAGAAGTAAAAATCACACCCGAATCAGGGAATTCTTCTTCTATAATATTGAGCGTATATCTTTAGAGTTTTAAGAAGTTTTGAGCGTAGAAAACAGTAAAATTTTTCTTCAAGGATATCCCCGGTATATCAATTGGAATAATCTTCTTTTTAAGGTAAGGAATATTATTTTTGTTCAATATTCGTATAAAATAATATTTTCTTCTATACCCTGTAGTATGTAAGTAATATTATTTCATTTCGTATTCCTAATTCTACACTCATTTTGTTAAGTTTTGGCTTCTATACACTCCATGAAATAAGTAGAATATCCTTGAAATATGCGCTTCATCAAGTATCTTTTCATGAAAATATTATTCTGAGCATTCTTGATAATTTTTAACCTTTTCATGCCGGAATACTATTCACAGAGTACTATTCACGAGGTACTATTCACTCGAGTACTATTCACCCGGGGTACTATTCATGACAAAAATTAATTTATTTTCGGTCCAAATTATTTTTGATACATTATTATTCCTGAATTTTACTCCACAAATCAGTATCATGTTGACAATTTGGATATTATTAAATTCTGGATAAATTAAATTATAAATCTTTAAAAATTTATCCTTTGCTTTCATTTAATTGAATTCTTATATAATTGTTATCATCCTCATGTTTATATTGTTATGAAAGTCATCTTTGGCCCGTAGTGCATAGATAGACTGTTGATTGGTATGATTATGATCAGGGATCATTCGGTATAATCATGACATGTAATGTTACGAATGATGCAGTAAAAGTCCTAATTGTCCCATAGTGCATTAATGGACAGTTGTTTGCATGATCATGACCATTGATGATTACACGAATATCATTGGCCTGTAGTGCATGGATAATTCGTGGATGTGATACTAATGAATATCCTTGGCCCGTAGTGCAGGGAATATTTGATGATATGGATTATTTATTAAGCTGAGTCTCAGCGGTAAATTTATGATAAACTTTTTAAATCATAGAAGATAGTAGATATCATGTTCTACTTGACTCTTCTAATGGATTATTTGTTCCTTTGCAGTTAAACCTTATGTTTATTATATTTTATCAGTTTAACATTGTTGAAGGCTAACGATAATTTATTCTGTATTATCTTAGTCATAATATTTTTTATTGGGCTAGTTGAGCTCACCCTTTTGCTTTTATTATTCTCTTCAGGAAATGAGAATGTAGCCGAGACTAGTCGGGGAATGGAGTGACGGTCCGAGATGGTTGTTTTAGTAGTCCTTACTATTTAGTGTGATAATAAATGTAACGAGGATTGAATTTGAGTTTGGATACTGTCTAGAAGACAATATTCCTATTAAAACTCTCAGCTACCACTACAAGAAAAGGGGCTATCAGCGACCGGCCATTCATACATTCTGGGTGACTATACGTATAATCTAAAAACACTTGGCAACCAACTCTAAATTCAGCTGTAGCACCTATCTGGGCACTTGACTTTCGTCGTGTCATCCAACTACGGTCTGAATAGAGGTCCATGATACCACGGTACCTACTACAGACAACATGAGCTTATTAATGTATAGCATGATTGTAAGCATATGACTTGAGCAAATTTATAACCATATGACTTGAGCATACTTGTAAGCATATGATTAACATTTAAGCATATTATCATGTTATTAAATTTAGTATGAGAAACTAAGTAAATGCTACTTAGTTTAATAGTTATATTATATTAAATCATGTTATTTCTATTTGTAATAATTACGTTATTTTTGGAGATAAGACACTGGAATCCATGGTTGTCATGCTTTTACTTTTATATAGCTAAAATGAGTATTAACGTGCTAGGAAAGCTGTAACATTTAGTATATATGACAAGATGAGACTGAAAACTACAAAGTAGCTTTCAAGACTTGAATAGGTACCTCCGGTGAAGGCACGTTGTTTCAGATAGTAAAGATGGTATGTATTTGCCAACCTATATACATATATATATATATATATATATATATATATATATATATATATATATATATATATATATATATATATATATACACACCTCTAACTAGTGTATTTGTTTCTTTATTCTTCTGACAGACTAACCTTGAAATTCTTTCAAGTGACTAGTTATGATTTATTGTGCAGCTCGAGGGAAACTTGTGTGTGCTGTTTGTTTAGAGACTGGTTTACCAAACAACAAAAGTCTTTTTAGGAGGCTGGATGCACGACAATTGCTTGATAAGATGTATAATGGTCGGCTCTTGCCAAACCCATAGGTATGTTTTGCATTTTTCCATATCATATTATTGTTGGGCTTGCAAGGAGTTCAATCTTTTATTTTTATTTTTATTTTAAATATGGGTAACTATTGCACTAGTAGAATAATCCTTTGTTTTAGGAGACCAAAATGGATTTTAGTGAGGTTGAAGGTGAAGGTAAAGGTGAGATAAACTCTACAAGGAGTAAGGATTTTGTTATTTCATATTTACTCTATATAAGAGACTTTTTTTCGCTATGCATAAGTAATGTGAAGAAAAGCCTAACTATTACCCATAGAGGATCTTGCACAATAGTCCCAAACATAAGAGTCACTTTCCTCAACTTTGAGTTACACATGTGAATTCTCTATCAGATGATTTTCCTGATATCATTTGGTTTCTATGAATGACAGATAATTTTTCATAGTAAAGAACATGTTGTTTAGCTCATTTTTTCAGTGGCTAACAATACCAAATGAACATAACAACTACCCAAAATAATTGCATGCCCTATATCTTCAATACATAAAACTTACACAGAGAGTATAAAAATTATTGCAATGTTAGGGTGCAAATGAAACTAAAAACCATCTCCAGTTTTATTTCAATACATAAAACTTATACAAAGTGCAAATGAAACCAAAAATCATTTACAGTTTCTTTTCCACAACACAAAGGCTAGGCTTGACCAACTAAAAATTACACAGAGACATCAAAACTAAAAAATTATAAAAATTATTGCAATGTTAGGGTTATTATGCTGAAAACTATATAATACCCAATTCAGATATCTACATAACACCCAATTCAGAAATCTATATACCACATTCAACATTAATCTTCAAATTTAGAAAACTATAAAAATTATTATAGTTAGGGTTACCTGTGGGCGGCGAATGCAATGGCAGTGGCGGCGGCGGCGGGTGGCTAATTCTTCTCCTTCTTCTCTTCTCCCCCTTCTCTCTCTTCTCTCTATTTGCTCCCTCTTTTTTTTTCTTTCGTTTGTGTCGAGCAAATGACTGATATTGCTACTGGTTACATTAAGTTTGATCAGCGACCGCCTATAGCGGCTGCATGCGGTCGCTACTTTTTAATGACATGGACTTATCAGCGACTGCATGTGGTCGCTGATATTAAGTAGTCGCTCAAAATTGCCGCGTCAACATTTTCTACCAAATTTTTGGAGGCAAAATTGTGCTAGCGACCGCTCAGCGACCGCATGCGGTCGCTGATATTGAATAGTGACTGGATTAAATTATGGTCGCAGAAGTTGGTCGCTATTACTAACACCAGCGACTGCTTATGCGGTCGCTGATATTATTGGTCGCTGTTAGGCCTTTTTCTTGTAGTGCGTTTTGTCGTATTTTACACGACAGTTGTATAATTAAGTTTATATATGAATTCTGTACCATGTATTTTGCGACTCAGAATGGGTGATGTATACCTATTTTGGGAGCGTCACAATATGGACTAGCCACATGCACGACGACATGCATATATGGTCATTTCTAGGCACCCAAGACACAAACCAAGAGAAATATTCAAATTCCCAATATAATAAGACCAAAACAATAACGAATGAATGCAAATTAAAACAGTAAAAAGTTCAGGAGTATACTACAAATTCAGAGTTCACATCTTTCTACCTGTGGATCACTTTCCCCATCTTCTGTTGATTTTCTTTATTAATACTATGATTTGTGGGGAGATTACTTTATTTTCCTACCACATGTAGAAGTTTGTTGTTCTATATAGAAGTTTGTTGTTCTATATGCCAAGGATTGACATATTGTTAGTAGTCACAACCCCATAGACTACAACATTAATTTAACCTAGCTAGGATCGAAGCTAGTGTGACGAACCTTGATGATTAGGTAAGGTAAATAAAACTTTTGGCCACCATGATGTAATTTAGTTGACAAAGCTTTTGATCAAAGGATTACTATATTCAAGGCTCAACAGATTTCATCTTTGGTAATGCCAAGTCATTTTATGAGGTAATTAACTAATATAAGCAATTCATTCTTGCAAATTAAATATATAACCTATATAAGAACATTATTTAAGCAATAATGGTATATATCATCACAAAAACATGCATAAATACAAAAAGTAGATAAAAAAGGATGTGTTTCCATGTAAACTCACCTAAGTAAATATAAACCATGCATCAATCAATCACATTCAAACACTTTATTTTGTACGCATTTATTTTGTGGGAGGATTCACGTATATAAGATGATATAGAAGGTGTCAGAAAAAAAATACATGTCAAAATAATGTTATGTTTTTATTCAACCGGGAAACGCAAATGGGACGCCATGAAAATTAGTTATGGAGAAAGAATTTCTTAGGTTCCTGCACGTAATGTGAGCAAAATGGGCTATTTTACTCGCTATTTTTGTTTTATAATTCTTTACTGGCTATCTATTTGATAGGAATTTTTTGATACTACTATAGATTCAGTTGCCTTTGACTTTGCAGTGATTTAGTAACCTGAATTAATTTTCCTGATTAGGTTTCTAGTAGTTTTCTTCCTTTTCTCTTATATAGTGGAACAAAATTCAATAATGGGGAAGTGATGGATAAATTCTTTGAAATATCGAATACACTTATATACAGTGTCAATAATGTGGATTTACTTTACCATGTATGACCTTGACTTGCAAAAAAATTGTCTACCTCTTAGGTACTGCCCTCACTCTAACTATTACCGAGTAGCAATTGAATAGGCATTGTGTTCAAGGCCCTTAGTCACCATCCTTATATAATACTTCATTTATTTTTACAATTTAATTGGATATGTTACATCATAAATTAATAATGTAGATTTCTGATTAGGCCAATTAGTGATTATCTATCATTTAAAAAGTTATCTTAAAGTTCCTGTTTGATACCTGAAGAATCAACTCAACAAAACATTTTATCCAATTCTAGTTAGGGTAGGCTGAAAATTAATTTCATATATACATGTATGTATGCTTTTTAAGTGTGGCTGTGTTTTTGTTTTTTTAATTGCCAACTATTTTTAACTCTCATATTTTATATATTTACAAAAAATTGGTGGAACACCCTATTCACTTTCAATATGCGGAGGTCTGTTTACTCCTCCACTCCTGTCAAAGATCATGTTATCAGTTATATTCTTAATGATGCAGGAAGATAATTGCAAAAAATAAAAATTATTGTAGCATCATATATACTATTCACTACATTATTCAGCTATGATTAGTAACAAATTCATAGTTAATACGTATTGAATACTATTGAAGAACACTATTGAAGAAATTCACAGTTATTCAGCTATTCACTACACTATTTGAGAGAACACTATTGAAGAAGATGAACAAATTCGTAGTTAATACTTGAGTTGTCGAGACGGGCGACGACGGTGGTGAATAATTTCTCCCTCCCTCTTCTCTTCTCCCCCTTCTTCCTCTTCTCCCTCTTCTGTTTTCCCTCCTTTTCTTTTCTTCTGCTGATCGAGCAGATGCCTAAGTCTGATAACGTTTAAGAGGATCAGCGACCGCATGCGGTCGCTAATTTTTAATGACGTGGACGTATTTAATTTTTAATTTTTATTGACGTGGTCGCTACCGTGACGTGTATTTTTAATTTTTAATGATGTGGATGTTTTGGTCGCACAAAACATCCGCGCCAACGTTTTGCACCAATTTTTGGGAGGAAATTTCATGCCAGCGACCACATGCAGTCACTGATATTAACTAGCGACTAGAATCAATACCGGTCGCAGATGGAAGTCGCTATTACTACTATCAGCGACCGTATATGGCGGTCGCTGAAAGTTTTGGTCGCAGATAGAGATTTTTTCTGTAGTGAAGCACGTAGTTAGGAGTGAGCAAAAAACGGATAAAACCGAATTACCGAACACAGCCGAATTTTTTGAACCGAATCATTTCAGTTTTTTGGTTTTTTTCCTAATTTCGATTATATCCGATTTAATTTTCAATATTCGGTTTCGGGTATAGTTATAAAAAATAAGCTATTCGGATACTCGAATAATCGAACCTTACAGTAGTCTAATTTAATTCCTTTGAAGTGATTGTCAGCTTGTTTTACGATTATACCCGACCCCTGCCCCACTGAAATTGTAGGAGCTTTATTTGGGGCTTACTGTTTATAAATCTATTTTGGTTGATGATTCGATTTTGGGCGATGATTTGCTCGAATTTTTGGTTTATCCGGGTGCTTTCCGATCTGACTTTTATGGTTCTATTGCTTATCTTTTTAATGTTTCATATTTGGATAATTTTTTGAAGGTTCTGATGTGGTCCTTCGCCGGATTCCTCTATTGAAATCGGTGCATGGTCTGCTATTATTTTGGATTCTTGTTTTCAGTCATTCACCGATGGTTCAATTTGTTCTTTTTATGTTCGGTGTACTAGTTGATGTTTATTGGAAATCTTTTTCTTGTTTTGATTTGGTGATTGGCCGATTTGTATTGTTCTGGTTTACTTTACCCTCCTGGGTTTCTACCCCTTTTATTGGTTTCCCTTTGGATCTGATGTAAATGTGTTTATTTTGGGTGGGTAGTTATTTTATTTGGTTGAAAATAGACTAATTTGTTTGGTGCAGGGAGTTGGTCTGGTTTGATTCCGGCGCGACAACCATGGTGGTCTGGTTCGCCGATCTGCTGCTCTGGTGGCTTCCTTGTGACGCCCCCAAAATAGGTATACAACACCCATTCTGAGTCGTCAAAATACATGGTACAGAAACAACTACAACTATATTAATATAACATAAATCACTATTTGTATTGTTCTGGTTTTCTTTACCCTCCTGGGTTTCTACCCCTTTTATTGGTTTCCCTCTGGATCTGATGTAAATGTGTTTATCCACACTCAAATAAAATCCTCATTACAATTATTAATACACTATTTTACAGAATAGTGAGAACTAGTAGAACTACTTCTAGAACCATCATTCCACACCCCGACTAGTACTCGCTACATTCTCGCCTCCTGAAAAGAAAAATGGAACAACAAGGAAAATGGTGAGCTCAACTAGTCCAGTAAAGAATATTATGACTAAGATAACATATAACAAATGATCGTTAGTCTTCAACAGGGAAAAATTTAATAGAATACAATAGACAACAAGTTTTAAATCAATATTCGCAGCGAAAATAATAATTCATTAGAAGAGTTAAGTAGAGAATGAAATCTACTATCTTCTATATATGAATTTAAAAGTTCATCGTCGATATTTTATCCCTGTAACATCAATCAATATATATATGGAATCAATTATTTATCTTTGCACTACAGGCCAAAGATATTCATCAGTTGGTCATGTTCATCTAAACACATATTCATCTTTGCACTACGGGCCAAAGATATTCATCTGAAATCATTCATCTTTGTACTACAGGCCAAAGCTATTCAGTAATAACATCATTTAGGACTAAGGATGATGAAAAATATTTTAAAGAAAACGAATCTAGTGAAACAAAAGAATAAATATTAAGGATTCGTACTTTTAACAATCCAAGTTCAAAAATACTTCATAAATAACTAGAGTGGAGTAAAATTCAAGAATGAAGACCAAAACATAGATCCAATCAAAGATAGGAATCATAACAGACAATCTTGGACACAGAAAAGAAAATTTTATTTTTCTGTGAATAGTGGCGTATTCATGAATAGTGCCGTATACGTGAATAGTAACTCCGACACCAAAAGATAGAAATTCCACAAAAAATCATCATGCTTCGTGAATAGTAACTCGTGAATAGTCACTCTAAATAGTAACTCATGAATAGTAACCCCGACATGAAAATGTTCTAAATTTGATAAAAAGTTCCAACAAATATTTCGGCATAATGATATTGAAGAAATAATATCACTTATGAAGAAAATAACATCCCTTACCTCAAAAGGATTGTACTTCTGACTGGAATACTAGATATAGTGCTGAAAGAACTTGCACCGTATAGCAATACTCAAAGTACTAAAATACTCACAAAAATATGCTCGATATTATAGAGAGAGAAAGAGAGAGAAATCTTTAGTTTCTGGTGTAATTTTCAATTATAACCTAAGCACCCTATTTATAGGAAATTGCTTAGAACACCAAAGCAGAAAATTTATTAAAATAATTTTATTTAATAAATATTCAAGCCCACCACCCAAGAATCTGAATTTCAGCAATTCACACATGCTAACCTTCTAGAAAAAGTAAGAAAAAACATTTTTTTCATAAAATAAATAATTAAAACTTCCAAAAATCAATTATTTTGGAACTTCAATAATTCATAATAAATAGCCTTTTTGTCAGAAAAATTCGAACCACGTGTTCTTTCCATAGGAAATTTCATTAACTACAACTTTGCAGAAGAAAGTTTTCCCAAATTCCAAACAGAAATTGACCGAAATCCACAAACAGACGATTTTACAGGCTATAATCAAATTTCGGTCAAGAATTGGGGTCCACCGACACACAAAACATGTGTTAATCATTTAATGCCACAAAATACTCTTCCTCCTCATATACTCATATATCCACATTTATTGTAAAAAATATAACAATTAATATATTATTAAAATAATATATTTAAATAAATTATTTTATCAAAAAAAAATAAAATATTAATTTTCAACA
Source organism: Panax japonicus (assembly GCA_020205505.1). Taxonomy (NCBI): domain Eukaryota; kingdom Viridiplantae; phylum Streptophyta; class Magnoliopsida; order Apiales; family Araliaceae; genus Panax; species Panax japonicus. The sequence goes on from JAINUV010001366.1 coordinate 71,210, forward strand.
ATTGTCACATTAAAAATTTTCTCCATCTATATCCACATAAAATCAATATTTTTCTCATCATATAAATTAATAATTAATTATTCATAAATAATATTACAGAATCACAATACCGACAACCAGGCAGTTCCCAGGAAAAAGGGAGTTTCCAATAAGAATTTCTCCTTACTGGCGTGCAGTTAGGTGACCAAACCTCTCCTTAGACAGAACTTTCTAGACATTACCAATAATATTTTCTAATAATATTATTCAGATAATATGAATTATAACTTCGATAATATAAAATACTGTGTAGTGACAATTATTGAAAAAATAGTAATATTAAATATCAATGCAGCAATTATTGAATCAATAAAATAAAATACTGAGCAGTAACTACTATAACAATTATTGAGTAGTGCCTTCTTACGTAAGAATCAATAATTGGTGCAATACCGTGTGCTACTGTGCAACAACACATATTACTGTGTTTTAACCACCGGGTATTCCAACAGTGTTAACGGTAACAACTGCGCCGTTATTTATAAACAACTTATACTTGTCGTTTTCTTCATCCAATCGCTTTCCGTTATGGGGCCCACACAAGACTGCGCCGTCGTACGAATATTTCCCGACAGCAAGAATATTCAACGACCAAACGAATATTCTTTGACAACAATGAGTATTTTATAACCACTTGCTTATTTAAAATATTTGCACATTTTACCCATAACTAACCACATTAATCAAATCAACCCTTACTATTTCAAAATAATAAGTAAAGGAAATTCCATTTTATTTAAAAAAAATTCGGGGTCTTACAACCTCCCTTCCTTATGAAATTTCGTCCTCAAAATTGACGTATATACCTGGTGTTTCGAAAAGATGAGGATACCTCGCTTTCATTTCCGTTTCCAACTCCCAGGTCACTTCCTCAATAGCATGGTTTCTCCACAAAACTTTAACTTTTGGTATGACCTTCGTGCGTAGGACTTGCTCCTTCCTATCCAAGATCTTGACAGGTACCTCTTCATACGTTAAGTCTTCGGCTATCTCGTCCGGTTCTAACTCAATAACGTGGTTTGGGTCTTTCACATATTTACGTAGCACAGATATATGAAAAACATTATGAACACGAGACATACTTAGAGGTAACACGAGTCTATAGGCCACATTTCCTACTCGGTCAAGAATCTGAAATGGACCAATAAATAGTGGATTGAGCTTTCCTCTCTTCCCAAATCTTGTAACTCCTTTCCATGGAGCCACACACAACAATACATGATCCCCAATACTAAATTCCACGTCCTTTCGATGAAGATCCGCATAACTCTTTTGTAGATCCTGTGCCATTTGTATACGTTGTCGAATCGTTTAGATCTTCTCTGTAGTCATTCGTACCAATTCTGGTCCCAACAACGTTGCTTCTCCCACCTCATCCCAACATACTGGAGAGCGACACTTTCATCCATACAATACTTCAAATGGAGCCACACCTATACTTGCCTGATAACTTTTGTTGTAGGAGAATTCCACCAATGGTAGGTACTTATCCCAACTCCCTTTGAAATCTAGGACACAAAGTCTTAATAAATCTTCAAGAGTTTGAATAGTCCTCTCTGATTGTCCGTCCGTTTGAGGATGGTATGCCGAACTGAACCGTAAATCCTTGCCCATAGCTTTTTGCAAGCTAACCCAAAATCTTGAAGTGAATCTTGGGTCACGATCCGAAACTATGGATACTGGCATTCCATGCAATCTCACAATCTCTTTTACGTACATTCGAGCAAGACGTTCAAGGGAATAAGTCTCCCGTATCGGCAAGAAATGAGCAGACTTAGTTAATCTATCAACAATAACCCAAATAACATTTATGCCTTGAGAAACCGTGGGAAGACCCGTAACGAAATCCATGGTAATGCATTCCCACTTCCATCTCAGAATTTCAAGTGGTTGCAACGGACCCTTAGGTACTTGATGCTTCGTCTTTACACGTTGACAAGTTAAACACCTTGAGATAAACTTTGCAATCTTTCTCTTCAAATTGTTCCACCAAAATGTATGTCGAAGATCATGATACATTTTGGTACTTCTAGGATGGATTGCAAATGGTGTATTGTGTGCCTCCATCATGATCTTGTACTTAAAATCAGAATCGTTAGGAACACAAAGTCTGGAGTGGACTCGAAGTATTCCTTCTTCATCGATTCTTGCTTCTAGAATAGCATATTCTTGCACTTTCTTCTTCATACGCATCAGCTCCGGGTCTGTGGCTTGAGCAACTTTAATTTTATTGATTAAAGTTGGTTCTATACGTATACTTGACATCATTGCATGGGTCCCCGGAGTCTTGAATTCTATCTTCATCTTTTGTAAATCACACAAAATGGGCCTTTGTTTTAACAACATCGCATTTGTTCCCGCGTATAATCTTCTACTCAATGCGTCAGCTACCACGTTCGCTTTTCCAGGATGGTATTGAATAGTGTGGTCGTAATCTTTCAACAACTCGAGCCAACGTCGTTGCCGCATGTTGAGTTCTTTTTGAGTGAAGAAATATTTGAGGCTTTTATGGTCTGAATATATCTCCACTTTCTCCTCATATAGATAGGTGCCTCCAGATCTTTAACGCGAAAACGACTACTGCCAACTCTACATCATGAGTATGATAATTCCTCTCATATTCTTTAAGTTGTCGCGAGGCATAGGCTATGACTTTCCCACGTTGCATGAGAACACATCCTAACCCTTTTCTTGAAGCATCGTTGTAGATAACAAATCCATCCAAACCAAATGGTATTGTCAAAACAGGTTCCAAAATGAGTCGCATCTTGAGCTCTTGGAAAATCTTCTCGCATTCCTCGCTTCATACGAATTTTGTATCTTTACGAGTTAGCTGAGTTAACAGAGTAGCGATTCGAGAAAATCCTTCAACGAATCTCCGATAATTACCAACTAATCCTAGAAAGCTACGTATTTCGATTACCGACTTAGGTTGCTCTCAACTGTGACTCATATCCCAACCTTGGATAGCACGTCACAATGACACCTATCAGTTTACTATCGCACGAATATGGCGTCCCCTATGAAGAGTCTGGCTTCGGTGCATTCCACCAAAGAAGTCACTAGATAGAGGCTCGGTTATCAACTTCTATAGTTGGGTTTTTAACTCCTGAAGTTTAATAGGAGCCATTCGATATGAGATTTTAGAAATGGGTTTTGTACCGGGTTCAAAGTCGATACAAAATTCAATATCAAGCTCTGGGAGTAGGCTAGGAAATTTTCAAGAAATACGTTAGGAAATTTACTAACAACAGAAATATCATTCAAATATGACGTATTTGTGTTCAAGTCCATAACATGGCTAAGAAAGCTTGACATCCATTTTTCAATAAACGAATGATTTTACGGCTTGATATAAAAGAGTTTGACTTCAATGGTTTGGTTGCTTAAATTCGAATAACAAGTTGCTTAGGAATATGAAAACTAACAACCATACAAAAGCAATCAATTTGGCATGATGAGTAGTTAACCAATCAATCCCTGAAATCACATCAAAAACAAGTATCTTTAAAGAGATAAGATCAACAGGTAATGTGATGGTGCCAACTTGGATCAAACAAGATTTATAAACAGTAGATATGATGAAAGTTTCTCCTAACGGAGTCTCCACAGATAAATCAAAGTCTAATTTCTCCGGAGTCAAGTTTAAACATTGAGCACAAGCAGGAGAGATAAAAGAATGGGTAGAACCGGTATCTAATAAGGTATAGACTTCGCAAGAATTTATAATTAACTAACCTGTGATACCTTCGTTCAAGTTCCTCACGTTTTGGGCAGTAACGATAAACGCTCTTCCAGGAACCGTTGACTTTGACTTGTTCGTATCCGCCTCTGGTGCCACCGTTCCAACTGGACTTAACTTTGCTATAGAGTACATTCCACCCGTCATTGCTTCGTCGAATTCCTGATTAATGATTTCAATCATTACTCTCCGATCCATATCGAATTGGGGTTGACCGCTCTGCATAGGGTAATTCCGAACTCGGTGTTGGATTCTCCCAATTACTATCCAAAAAGCGAAATCCATTTTATCTATTTTGGCCTTATTGGATCGGACATCTTTTTCTATAATATCAACGTGTCGTGTAGCTTTTACCCATACATCCTCCATTCTCATTTGTTTGGTTGCTTCTTCTTTCATCAGAACTTTGATCATAGCATTCTCAGATTTTACCTCTAATATCTCATACTCTGCCAAAGAGTGCTTCTGTTCAATCATCACACATCGGGTAACACAATTTAGAATTGTTGCATCTCTTTGCTTCACGACCGCCTTCCGTTCTTCAGTCTGCTCTTCTAACTCATGAATACGATTTTGTAATTCTAAATTTCGATCAATAAGTTCTTCTAATAAATCATCCCCAGGTTCCTCTTCTTCCTCACTTTTAATTGCTACCTTTGCGACTAGCTTGAGTGCAACTTTTAATTCCTCAGTCACCACAAGGATATCGCTAATCACATTAAGCTGGTTGATGATTAGAGGTGTCTCCACGGTCTCATTCACTCTATTGTTAACATTTTCAGCTGCTATTCTCAAATACTGCCATAAAACAAGGGTTAATTTAACAAATTAACATATCACATAATACCCCTATATTATGACCGATCAACAAATAAGCTTAGGTAGGACACACTAGCGAAGGATTTACTCGTCTCTCCCCTCCTAGTTCTATTCCTCGATCTCCACTAGAGATCATATCCCTAAGCTCTGATACCAACTGTGACGCCCCCAAAATAGGTATACAACACCCATTCTGAGTCGTCAAAATACATGGTACAGAAACAACTACAACTTTAATAATACAACATAAAAACAGTGAGTTTAAATACAAATATTGTCATCTAGACAATATCCACACTCAAATAAGTCCTCATTGCAATTATTAATACACTATTTTACAGAATAGTGAGGACAACTAGAACCACTTCTAGAACCATCATTCCACACCCCGACTAGTACTCGCTACATTCTCGCCTCCTGAGAAGAAAAATGGAAAAACAAGGAAAAGGGTGAGCTCAACTAGCCCAGTAAAGAATATTATGACTAAGATAACATAGAACAAATTATCGTTAGTCTTCAACAGGGAAAAATCTAATAGAATACAATAGACAACAAGTTTTAAATCAATATTCGCAGCGAAAATAATAATTCATTAGAAGAGTTAAGTAGAGAATGAAATCTACTATCTTCTATATATGAATTTAAAAGTTCATCGTCGATATTTTATCCCTGTAACATCAATCAATATATATCTGGAATCAAATATTCATCTTTGCACTACAGGCCAAAGATATTCATCAGTTGGTCATGTTCATCTAAACACTTGTTCATCTTTGCACTACGGGCTAAAGATATTCATCAAAAATCATTCATCTTTGCACTACAGGCCAAAGATATTCAGTAATATCATCATTTAGGACTAAGGATGATGAAAAATATTTTAAAGAAAACGAATCCAGTGAAACAAAAGAATAAATATTAAGAATTCGTACTTTAAATAATCCAAGTTCAAAAATACTTCATAAATAACCAGAGTGGAGTAAAATTCAAGAATGAAGACTGTGTTGAACGAGAATTTTATAATTTATTGAATTAAATATTTTTCGATAATTTAATTATTGAATTAAATAATTACTTGATGCAATTGTGGTAGATTAATATTATTATATATGTTACATTTATTAAATTAATGTAGAGAATAATTATTATTCGAAGTATGTCATTATGTGAGCTTATTATATTAAATAAAATATTTAACTAAGCATGATATTATTTTAATTAATTTAATTATTAATTAGAGAGTTAATAAATTGACATTAATTATTAATGAGAAATTTAATTATGTGACTATGTGAATTTATGAGAAATTATTATATTTTATTTAAAGTAAATTAAATAAGATATTGATTTATTTTATAAAGGAGTGTGACATTATTTAAACTATATGATAAAAGAGTTTATTAAATTAATTGAGTTTAAACCTTTAAGGCTAGCCAAACATGGCCTTAGGGGGAGTTACTAGCAGTTACCCATGACTGGATTAACTGACCAGTATGCGCGTCAGTTCTCTTTGTATTTATATTACGTACTCTTTTTCTATTTCATTTTCTAAGTCTGAAAACAGAGAGGGAGAAAGAGTTTGAGAAATTGTCAGATAAAATTGTGAGATTCATAGATATTGGGAGTGTGTAATCAACAAGTTGTTGTGAAAGAGTCATCTGTGATCATCTCTTATAAATCTATACTCTGGGTAATTTCTTCAAACCAAATTCTGTTTTTACGTTGTTTGAGTTTTCAAACTTGGTTTTCAAAGTTTACTGTAAAGTCTCTGTAATTGAAAATTTGTGTTGATTATATGGATATATATAATAATACGAGTATCATAACATGTTATATATATATATATATATATATATATATATATATATATATATATATATATATATATATATATATATATATATATATATTTCATGATTCCATATCATAAGTTTCGTATTATGATGACTTGTTATTTCAAAAAAAATTACAGAGTTTGGGTTTTGGCCATATGGCCCTTATACGTAACTTTAATGTGTCAAACATAAATGTTTTTGTAAAATTCCCACTCTCATTTGATTATGCATGTTTATACGAAGAGACCAAAGTTTAAATAAACGGATTCGGTGTTATAACGAATTCGTAGTGACAATTTTCATGTTTTATTTTCAAAACCTCCAAGAACATCAAAGTCAGTGAAATTCACATGCTTTAATTCTGTAATTAAGTGGTTAAATGAGTTAAATTCAGTATACAAATGTTGGGTTATGATTATACATGAATTATAACATGTGGGCATGTCTATATTCAAGTAGTAATATTTTAAATTGGAGTTTTTGGCTGTGTTCTGCAATTTTTGCGAATTGCAGAACAGTTTCTGGCTCGCCGCGCCGCGCCGCTAGTCTCATGCCTTATGTCTCGCGCCGCATCGTCATGACTCGAGCCACATCGCCACGGCGCCGCAGCGCCAAGTGTCCGGCTGCAGCGCCATCGCGCCGCAGCGCGAAGATCATGTACAACAGTGGCGCCGCAGCGCCACTCTCCAGAAAGTTCAGAAATGAGCTTTTTAAAATGTTTAAGTCTAACAATGTGTTAGTGAATTAATGTAATGAACATGTAAACATGTTAGAAGTATAATGAGATGTAAATTAGATGTTTAACATGTAAATAACATAATTACATGTGGATTGAGTTATTAAATACATAATTAGTTTGTTATCCATGAAGTACAAATTATGTGACAATGTGATAATTTGACTAAGTATAGTCATAACCAAAGTTTAGACAAAGAGAATGAGTTTATGATGATTAGTTAAGTTATAATTAACTGGTATTGTTAATGTGAATGGTATGTAGGATTTAATTCAAAGAACGTGCTTAGTTAAAGTGTAATATACGCACGAAGCAAGTTTCTTAACCCTACTTGTCATTATTGTTCAAGTTTATTATTTATCTCGAGTAATTATCATTACTATTATTCAAGTTCGAATTATTATATTAAAGATTTATTATCTTTTCAAACCATGATTTTGTTATACAATAATCGTTCTATTGTATACTCCTTAAGATTATTATTCAATTTGAATATCATTATTGTTGAACCCTATTAGACTAGCGAACTCTTATTGCTTCGACTAGTCCATAATTGATGAGCGTTCTAAATTTTAGAACCCTTGATGAATTATCCAAACCAAACTTCCTTTGGTGCAGACTCGAATGTCAAACTGAGATGAACAACCCTGCAAAGGGATTTACTTATGCGTTAACGTTAAGATATTGTGCACAGTATGGTACTAAGGGCTGATCCCCCTAAGTACGAGAAGAAAGGTCCATAATCTTATGACTGTTAAAAGTTTCAAATATAATCCTTGGTAACCTAGGACATAGTTCAAGGTCTTATGACCCTCAGAATTCTTTTAATTCTTGTTATTCATTCTTGATTCAAAAGTTGAGCTTTTATTCAGACGTCTTTGATTTACTCGCATGTTATTATACTGTTATTTCATTATTATACTTGTGGGCAATAGTGCTCACTCTTGCTTAATAATAACATTACAGTTAAGAATGAAAGAACTGATGAGCCTTCCACTAGTAAGGGCAAGGGCAAAGTTAGCAAATGATGAAGATTTGTTATTTTATCTGATAATGTATTTATGTTAGACTTCAGTTAATGATGTTGTTTAAGACTTATTATTTATATTTCCGCACAGATGTTTAAGGTTAGTTCAACCTGGGATGATGTTTATTATTCGAATGTTGTAACCCCTTAAGGGGAAGATTTTATTTCTATCTATTGTATGGTTTGCATTTATTATAGGTAGATAGTTAGATGATATTTGTACAGTGAACACCAAATCCCGTGGAAATGAAGTACCCGTATTTTGGGGTGTCACAAGACCAAAACATAGATCCAATCAAAGATAGAAATCATAACAGAAATTCTTGGACACAGAAAAGAAAATTTAATTTTTCTGTGAATAGTGTCGTATTCGTGAATAGTGCCGTATACGTGAATAGTAACTCTGACACCAAAAGATAGAAATTCCACAAAAAATTATCATGCTTCGTGAATAGTAACTCGTGAATAGTAACTCATGAATAGTAACCCCGACATGAAAAAGTTCCAAATTTGATAAAAAGTTCCAACAAATATTTTGGCATAATGATATTGAAGAAATAATATCACTTACGAAGAAAATAACATCCCTTACCTCAAAAGGATAGTACTTCTGACTGGAATACTGGATATAGTGCTGAAAGAACTTGCACCGTATAGCAATACTCAAAGTACTAAAATACTCACAAAAATACGCTCGATATTATATAGAGAGAAAGAGAGAAATTTTAAGTTTCTGGTGTGATTTTCAATTCTAACCTAAGCACCCTATTTATAAAAAATTGCTTAGAACGCCAAAGCAGAAAATTTATTAAAATAATTTTATTTAATAAATATTCAAGCCCACCACCCAAGAATCTGAATTTCAGCAATTCACACATGCTAACCTTCTAGAAAAAGTAAGAAAACACGTTTTTCATAAAATAAATAATTAAAAATTCCAAAAATCAATTATTTCGGAACTTCGAAACTTCAATAATTCATATTAAATAGTCCTTTTATCAGAAAAATTCGAACCACATGTTCTTTCCATAGGAGATTTCATTATCTACAATTTTACAGAAGAAAGTGTTTTCAAATTCCAAACAGAAATTGACCGAAATCCATAAACAGGCGATTTTACAGGCTATAATCAAATTTCGGTCAAGAATTGGGGTCCACCGTCACACAAAACATGTGTTAATCATTTAATGCCACAAAATACTCTTCCTCCTCATATACTCATATATCCATATTCATTGTAAAAAAATATCACCATTAATATATTATTAAAATAATATATTTAAATGAATTATTTTATCAAAAAAGATAAAATATTAATTTTCAACAATTGTCACATTAAAAATTTTCTCCATCTATATTCACATAAAATCAATATTTTCCTCATCATATAAATTAATAATTAATTATTCACAAATAATATTACAGAATCACAACACCGACAATCAGGCAGTTCCTAGGAAAGAAGGGGTTTTCCAATAAGAATTTCTCCTTACTGGCGCGCAATTAGGTGACCAAACCTCTCCTTAGACAGAACTTTCTAGACATTGCCAATAATGTTTTCTAATAATATTATTCAGATAATATAAATTATTGCTTCGATTATGGAAAATACTGTGTAGTGACAATTATTGAAACAACAGTAATATAAAACATCAACACAACAATTATTGAATCAATAAAATAAAATACTGAACAGTAACTACTGTAATAATTATTGAGTAGTGCATTCTTACGTAAGAATCAATAATTGGTGCAATACCGTGTGCTACTGTACAACAACGCGTATTACTGTGTTTTAACCACCGGGTATTCCAACATTGTTAACGGTAACAACTGTGCCGTTATTTATAAACAACTTATACTTGTCGTTTTCTTCATCCAATCGCTTTTCGTTATGGGGCCCACACAAGGCTGCGCCGTCGTACGAATATTCCCCGACAGCAAGAATATTCCACGACCAAACGAATATTCTCCGACAACAATGAGTATTTTATAATCACCTGCTTATTTAAAATATTTGCGCATTTTACCCATAACTAACCACATTAATCAAATCAACCCTTACTATTTCAAAATAATAAGTAAAGGAAATTCCATTTTATTTAAAAAAATCCGGGGTCTTACATTCCTACTGTTATGTCATGCTGCTGCTCTAGTGGTTTGATTGAGTGTTTTTAATGGATAATCTGTTCTGTTCGGAACCCATGGGCGTCGCTGGATTGTGTCGCGCTTGCTAGCCGCCGATTTTCATTTGCCGGAGATGGTTACAATTGTTGTCACCTGGATGCTGTCATTGGTCGTGTGGGCTGGGTTTTGTTGCTATTGTTGGGCTTTCATGTGGGCTAAGTTTTATTTGGCTGGTGGGTTTTTTGGGTGGGTTTTTTCTCTTAAGTTCGGTTATTACCCAAATACCCGAATGTACAATTCGGTATTCGGTTAATTCCAAATTTCGGTTAGTGTTTCGGATAGTAAAATTATGGATAATTCGGTATTCGGTTATAACCGAATAGCCTATTCGATTCAGTTATAACCGAATGATCACTCCTACACGTAGTACCAAGAACTAAACTTGACAAATTCACTTCTACAGTTTTAAGATAAATAATATATATATAATTTCCATTCATTGTTACTAATTAATAAATAATTTATTAACGCAACATAAAGTTTAAAATTTATATTCCTGAAATAAATACATCTACAATTTAAATCTAAGTTCGAAATAATAAGACTCTCATAGTCCATATATAAAGATCTGAAGAAGTAAAGTTCTTACTTCCAAATTCATTTTTAAACTCAATATCTCACAACACACAGATAGCAACAAAAATATCAAATTTAATGACTATAATTCTATTCGCCAATAATTTTATCGCTGAAGTTCACTAAACAATATTTTAATCGTTAAATTTATATTGTAAAAAATTATGTGAAAAGTGTAATGCAGATGATCCTCTTGTACAATTAAAAAATGGCAAAACTAATGATTTGGCCATCAAAGTTGTCATGTTTTACTGAATATTCGATTGAACTTTTATTTTTTCAAATTAAGTCACTGAACTAATTTTTATTTTCAAATTGGGTCATTCTGTTAAAAAAGTTGACAGATGTTAGATTTTTGTCTACGTGGCGCTGACGTGGCAAGAAAAACTACAAAATATTGCTTATGTGGCAAAAAAAAATCAAAAATAGATTTTAAAAATAAAAAAAATTAACATTTTAAAAATAACAAAAACATAATAAAATAAAACAAAAAAATACAGATTTTTTTTAAAACAGTTTGTTTAAAAAAAATCTGTTTTTTTTAAAACACTTTTTTTTAAAAAAACTGGTTTTTAAAAAAAATATGTGTTTTAAAAAAAATTCTGTTTTTTTTAAAAAAATGTTTTTTAAAAAAATCTGTTTTTTTAAAAATCTAATTTTAAAATGTTAATTTTTTTTATTTTTAAAATCTGTTTTTGATTTTTTGCCACATAAGCAATATTTTTTATTTTTCCTTGCCACGTCAGCGTCACGTAGACAAAAATCTAACGTCTGTCAACATTTTTTTTAACGGAATAACCCAATTTGAAAATATAAATTAGTTCAGTGACTTAATTTGAAAAAATAAAAATTCAATCGGAACGTGCCAACTTTGATGGCCAAATCATTAGGTTTGCCATAAAAAAACGCTGGATCAATTTATTCGTGATATTGTTGCTCTAGCTGCACATCCATGATGCTCGACAAGGCTGACCTATTGATGCTTATATGATGACATTTATGTGTGTACCTTCTAAATTTAGATTGTCGGCAGATTAATGAGTTATATATAACCATTTGCATTTAATTTGCTGATGCATATAATAGCCTATCAGTTTGTGACTTTGTATGTGGTATAAAGTTTCAAGTCTATCCATGCAAATAAGACTCTCACTTTAACTCTTTAATTGCCACATTGCTTGCTATGTGTCATGATTTTGGTTTATGTGAATTGAAGATTTTCATGCACGCCAAAAAGATGATCATATTCAGTTAACGAAGTTCAGTTCTTACTTCCAAAATTCATTTAAATTCACTTCATCATAGTCCATATATACTACTCCCTCCCTCCTCTAAATGATAATTTAAGGTATAAATATTTAATTCTTACGTCCAAATTTCATTTAATTCACTTCTCATAGTTCATATACTATGAGATCAAATTGAAAACAAATATATATAAATATGGAGCCAACTCTTCTAGTTGCGCCTCTAACCTTACTACGCTACCCAACCAGCTGATAAAAGGTATAATTCAGCAGGGCTAGAGGTGAGTGAGCCTACGAACGACCACCGCTTATTCCTACCCACCGCCCATAGAAGCGAGAGAGACCAGCTATTCATCGGCGGATTACTCCACCAGGATATCAGATGTTGAATAATTGCCCGCTCTTGGTCCGTCTACGAAGGGGTAAGAAAGGAGAGCAAAGCAGACTTCCCCTTGTGAATGAAGTACTACAAGATGAACGATTACCACCAACAGTAAGAAAGGAACGGATAGGGAAATAGACCTTCCTTAGTAGGAAGGATAAATACCTCTGCAAAATTCAAAATTCAGTTCTTACTTCCAAAATTCATTTAATTCACTTCATCACAGTCCATATATACTACTCCCTTCCTCCTATAAATTATGATGACTTAAAATATAAATATTTTATTTTAATAAAAAGATGATAATAAATATATAAAATAAAGAATAAATATGTTATTTAGTAGAGTCCACTAGTATAAAAGTATAAAGATAAGATTGAAACTTATTTCTTTTTTTTCTTTACTTTATTTTTTTTAATTTATGTGAAAAATGAATGCAAGGAATAATTCAAAAGAGAATATATATATATATATATATATATATATATATATATATATATATATATATATATATATGGGGAGCGATCCATAGCATCTATATGTTATGAGACAATTATTGGCATATAGGCTCTAAACCACACGTTTAATTGATTAACGGCTGGGATTCAATATGGGGAAATACCGTCCGCTAGTATTACTAGCGGATGTAATTAGTATAAAATTCGAACACTTTTACCCTTAGCCACTGCGAATAAAGCCAACCTGAGAAACAGCATGGTCCGCTAGTATTACTAGCGGATAGAATAGTTTGATTTAGCTGCAGGTCGCTTTTTCGTTCTTTTCCCATGAGCAGAGTCTTTAGCACAATGTCTCGCCTTCATTCCCTCTTTGAACTTCATCCTATACTCACGTCTGTTATTCATTGTCAAAGTTGGTAAAAACCTGTGGCGGACTGGTATGAGCGGAGATTGAGTTATAGGAGCCAACCCAGGTGCATTCTGTAGCGGAGATTGGATGGATAAAGGATTGTAGATATAAGAAGCATCTGGTTTACAGCAAACAGAAGGGATCTTTTGAAAGTTGTCGCTGGACATATATAGTACATGGATGACAACCACCACCTGCATCAGAATATGACTTGAAAGAACCAATCATAGTTTCCTTCGCTTGTGTAGCATTTAACAACCATGGGGGTAAGTTCTTAAAAGAGCTCTGACAACAAGATGACCGAATATGCTCTCCTAAATCAGGACTCAAGAAAGGAAACTAGAAAGCTGAATTTGTAGAATAATGTTGTGGATGCTTCTTATTAGATTTAGTACAATTTAAGCTCAAGTTCTGATAAGCAATATGAGGAGAGGATGCTCGTATTGGTCAAGTATTGACAGGTAGAGGTTCATATTCACATATGAAAGGCTCCTGGAAAATGGGTTCCTTGTTGAAGAGTGCAGGCGAAGCATCTAGTGGAAAATAAGGATATGATCTGCCAACAGGATCTCTACTGAAGGTGCGATAACTATTTTCATACACCGCATTGGTTTGGCAGCTGAGCGATGGTTGAGAAAACCTAGAATCTGGAGGTTTTATTTGTAAAAAGCTTTGTGAAGCCAGATTGAATTGAATTTCTGCTGGACATGCAATCTTTTTACCTTTTCCTGATGCCGGCTGCATGACCAAGTCTGACTGAAAGTGTCTCCTTAAAGAATTGTTAATGGTAGTATCAGCAGGACGATGCTCTGCTATGATCTGCTTATCCATCCAAACCATTTCATCCTCGTGCACGTTTCTGTAACTATTACCAACTGAAAAATTGAGCATACTGACTTCTATCCGCTACTAATACTAGCGGAGCATGCTGTGCCAACTATTTTATATCCGCTACTAATACTAGCGGAGCATGCCCTTTCATAGTTAATTTCAGTAACGAGGGAGGAGCTTAATTGTCCGGATTTTATACTAATTACATCCGCTAGTAATACTAGCGGACGGTATTTCCCCTATTAAATCCCAGCCATTAATCAATAAAACGTGTAGTTTAGAGTCTATATGCCAATAATTGTCCTATAGCATATAAATGCTATGGATCGCTCCCCTATATATATATATATATATATATATATATATATAGATATACGGCTTGTAAAGTTGAGAACATATACACTTCATTATAACCGCAATCATATATAGTGATTGATGTACAATTATGCCCTTCATCTCTTACTATTGAGACTTGATCTCATAATTATTTATGGCAATCTCATAACATCAGCGCTCTTTGAGTAACCATTTGACTAGCATATCTATTATGGAATTTCCATTTCATTTTTCAACCCAAATATCTCACAATACACTGATAGCGACAAAAATATTAAATTTTAGTATTTGAAATTGTCATTAAATAATAGTTTAGCCGCTAAAATTTTATTAATAGAAATTATGTGAAAACTGTAATGGAGTGGATCCTCTTGTACAAGCGTTCAATCAAACTCGATCATGATACTGTTGCTCTAGCTGCACATCCTTTGGCTTGTTCAAACGCTCATACTCTCCCATATAACCTTCAAGATGTTCCGACAAGGCCGACTTATCGATGCTTTCATGGTGATACGACTTACAAACGAAGTAGATGATCGTTTGAATTACCAATCCAAAGAGAATCAACAATACAAGTAGTACAAGGCATAATATTCCAATTCCAATTTTCCTCCCCAAACCAAATTCATATTCATCCGCAACAAATATTTGGAACAAAACTTGTATCCCAACAAGAGTGACATTCAATTTGAAAAAGATAAATGAAGCCACCCACCTTTTCCCTTTGATCAAATCCTTGCTCTTCTTCATGGCCTTAACTCCATACGAGTCCTCCAACACGGTCACAACGCTAGCAAGCTGCCACACAATGGTCATGTACACAAACCCTAATGCATAAATGATCAATATGATGAAAAAAAGGACAACGGCAAAATTGCCTCCAATTATGAAACATAACATTAGGGAAAAAAACGCGACAATGTTGTAAACAAACATAGCCAAGAAAATGACCACGAAAGTGATCATGAGTCGTTTCCATACTCTTGGGACGACTTTCATGACCTTCTTGAAGGTGACATCGCGATTTGTGTAGATAGATGCAATGGTGTAAACCACAGCAGAAGTGGAGAGGAGAGAGAAAATGAGGAGGAAAGTTAGGTATGCGGCCTTGAAGAGAATATAGACGGTCCACTTGGAGGATAAATAGTGGCGGTTGTATGAAGGATATCCGTCTATGATACGGTGGAGTTCGAATTCAGTGAAGGGGATTCTCCAAAAGATGCGGTTGGATACTTCCATATGGATTAGGTAGATGAAGGAGAGGGGGAGGATTAGGGTTAGGGTTATTTGGCTGAAGATTTTCTTCCATGAGGTGATTATTTTGTAGCTCTCTTTGTAAATGCCAAAGAGGCCAAGAAGTTGCACGTCTTCTTGAACTCTAACCATTGTTTTTGATACGAGAAATGTTTGTTGAGTGAAGGGGAAAAGAGGAATGGGGAAGGATGGGAAGGAAACTAGTTTTCCAAGGGGGAATATATATAGTTTGATTTGGATTTTTGTTCACCAAACTACCCTTGGTTTATACTCTATAGTAGGAAAAAGAAATATTTTTTTGTCCCTAATTCTTCTCAAAATTCTATATACATGAAGGGTGGTAAAAAAAAAACTATCATAATTGTTCCCTTCACGATAAACTATTATTCGTGATGGCATTGTACTTCGACTATGACCCTTTTATATATATATATATATATATATATATATATATATATATATATATATAGAGGTAAAAATGGATGTACACAACTGTGTAACTTTTAAAGTTACACAGTCTACGATCGTAGAGTGATTTTACTCTACGATCGTAGAGTAGTCACTCTATGATCGTGGACTACTCTACGATCGTAGGCTGAATTCACTCTACTATCTGGGAACTACTCTACGATCGTAGAATGAAATCACTCTACGATCGTAGACCGTGTAACTTTAAAAGTTACACGGCTGTGTACCTCCATATTCTCCATATATATATATATATATATATATAGGTGTGCAACTTATTTGCAACCTCTTTATAATTACTAAAGTTTATATGGAACTTGATTCTACAATTCTATGTGTGAAAAAGGTGTTAAATACTCATTCTGTTTCAACATATAAGAGCAAACAAATATGTAAAATACAGAAGAAAATGTTACATATATATTAAGACGGAATTAGTATGGTACGTTTTTTAATCTTCTTCCTTCCTGATTAGGAAATGTAATATGCGTGATCAGCATCATTTTTGCATTAATTCAGTTGTTTAGATCAATTAAATGACTTACACATTTGTGCAAAATCAAATGCACAAATTGCAATTTATTTAGGAAATATAAAGAAAAAGAAAATGAAGTAGAAATGATATATATATTTCTAGATTTAATTGATAAATGTAGGGTTTTACTAACAATAAAAAATTAGCAACTTTGTTAGTTCCGGCAAAAACTTGTCCATCTGGACCATCGGGTTGTTGTCTCTTGGGCGAAGTATATGAAGTGGTCATCAGTGTCACCTGCTGTAGCAGCCAGATGCGTGTATCTATGCTATGGTCTACAAATTACACTCATAAAACAAATGGTGAATACGAAGTACATAATATAAGCAATCTATTTCTTCCACTAAAATAGTCCCATTTTAATTTTTTACAGACAAATTGCCAAACATTAAAACTTAAAATTTATGCAAATCATATAAGTTTTGAAAACAAAAAATAATGCAATAAAGTATTTTTTTTATGGAGTTTACAATAGATATGGATGTATAAATTGAAATTCAATATTTTTCATAATTTTTTATTTAAAAATTAATTTTAGAAAAAACAAATGAATTCTGTGTTTATTTTTTGTGTGTAAACAGATGGAATATTTATTATTACTTATTTGGAGTATATATTATTATAGTATTGGCCGTGTACTTAATCCAAAAAGGAATTTACTTGGCCTAGGGGTTGAGTTGAGAATGACATGCAGCCATGAAGCTGAATATATATTAAAATTATAAATAGACAGATAGGGACCAAAACCATATCAATTATATGGAGTAAATAATGCCCATGAAGCTTGTCTTGGATATGAAAGGTGAATAATGCCCATGCCCCTTGTCTTGGACATGAAAGGTATCTTCCAACAATGCAACTTCGGTTTATACTCCACAGCTTGCAAGACTTCATTGATGTAAAGAATAATTATGGACACTATAAAGACAGATTGCAAGAATAAAGGCTAGGACTGAACAAAGCACATCTATCCTACAATTAAGCAAGATCATTTAAAATCATTTTTGTATATTTTTGTAACTGCTGCAAATCTGTAACAGCTGCATAATTTTAGCTAAATTAATTTACATTGTCGTAAATAGTTTTTCTTAACTGTGTATATAAATCAGCTCCTATTACATCAATAAAGTGTGGGAAGTTGTTCATTAAACTACGACAATCTTTAGTCTTTAACAGACACAGTCAAGCCAAATTTCAACTTTTCCTACATTTCTCTCCCTAATATATTTTTCATCTCCTCTTGCTTTATCTCTCTAAATATTTTAGGTCGTGAAACAATTCGAATCAAATCTCAAATCCGAATCAAATTAAATATATCCAAATAAGGCACGACTCATCCAAAAAATCATGACTTGAAGGTACTATTGGTAGTAACTGTTAGAATTTGAGCCTAAATTAATGTGGGTGTCATTAATTATTTGTTATGATTACATACATAAATGTGCTCTAATCTAAGAGTAGATTAAATCAAATATTTGAAAGTTCAAATTTATGGAGTAATAATGAGAAATTAACACTCCTAAAGTCACCACTTGAATATGATAATAATGGTTGTGAGGAACAAAAGTCCCACATCATCTAAAAACTAAACATTGAGTTAGTATATATACAATTACCTTGCTCTTAGTTTTGGGTCCCAAGGGGCATCCTACTTTTGTGGAAGGGAGAGAACCAAGCCAAGGCTTGGTTTGAACCTACACGTGCACCGACAGGTCGGGCCCAAGGCTCGTGGGTCTGGGTCATTGTATATATTTTTTTGGACAAAATTTATTTATAATTTTACTTTGTTTAGTTTCAATTTTTTTATTATTATTATCAAAGTTCAAAATTGTGTCGTTTTGCGCTAAGGAGTAGCGCCGTTTAGCGCTGCAGCGCTACATCCTAGAGCCGCAACGCTAAACCTTCTACAGATTCTGCAGATTTTAGCGCCGCAACGCTAAAAAACAAAGTTGTGGCGCTGTCGGCATTTTTGCACGAATGGATGTGACTTTTCAGCCAAAACCATTCATTGATATCCCATACCTTTTCAATGGTGTCTCAAACCTTTTTAGGGGTTTGTACCCCATCTGAAGGTCTACCAAAAACACCTATAAATAGAGTAGGTGGGGTGACTATTTCATACATTCAAATCATCAAGCATTGTAAAGTCATTTATAGTGTTCTTCATTTCATAGTTCATTTGAGAGAGAGTTTGAAGCATTCTTTTGGTTCGTTGTGTGTTATTTGTAGTGTTGTTATAACACACGGTGTCATTGTATCCTGGAAGACAAGTGTCATTGACTCTAAGCACCAATAAGGAGGACATAATTGTCTTAAGGACATAGTACAAAGTACTAGTATATATATATAGTTTATTCCTTCTTGGATTTCAGATTTTCACTAACAATCTTAAGACAATTATTGTAAGACTCCTAATTTTATGAAATGAATGTATTCAGTTTTCTTATAATTATTATTTTATTTAGTAAATAGTTAAATTGATAAAAGGTTAAAGTTAAGGGTGATATGTAAAAATTTTACAAAGTAAACAAGTTGTCATAAAGTATTTGTTTGGTCGGGGAATATTCTTTTTATCGGAAAATATCCGAACGACGGTACAATCATTGGTGGACCTCACAACGGAATAACTGTCGGATTTAGAAAGCGACAGAAATAACCTTTTTATAAAAATAATGGTAAGACTTTTACCGTTAAACTGTCGAAATACCCGGTGATAAAAATATAGTAATATGTGTGGTTGCACAGTAGCACACGGTATTGCACAGTATCTCTAAATTATTGATGCTTACGTAAGAAGTCACTCAGTTTTATTCAATTATTATCACAGTATCATCTGCACAATACTTTATATTATTAAATCAATAATTGAGACGACAAAGTTATTCATATTATTATTTGCATTATTGATAATGTCTAGAAAGTTCTGTCGAGTAAAGGAGTTTGGTCACCTAATTGTGCGCCAATAAGGAGAAGTCCTTATCAGAAAGCCCACTCTTTTCTGGGAATGATCTGATTGTTAATATTGTGAGTTATAATATTAATGATGAAAAAAATATTATTAAAAATGTGTTTAGTGAAGCCAAGTGAATTGAGATAAATAGAGGGATTTTTATGAAGTATTTGTTATAAATTTGACTTATTATATAGACCCCCACTTACCCATTTTTCAAAATCGTCGGTAGAAAGTTATCTCAGTTTTGTTTTATTACTTATATATATATAAGTTTTGTTTTTTATATAAAATAGGATATATTATATTTTATTATACTGCATAGTATTGCATAGTACCGTATAGTGTTTGCATAGTGCAACATAGTAAAATTAAAATTTTTAAAAGTTTCGTCCGTGAATTCATTCGCCCATGATTTCCCCCCCCCCCACTATTCACCCATGATTATTTCAAATAGTATCATGTCATTCTCCTATAAATAGGATGCTTAGTTTAGAAATGAAAATCACACCAGAATAAGAGAATTCTTCTTATATAATATTGAGCGTATTTCTTTTGAGTTTAAGGAAGCTTTGAGTGTATAAAATAGTGCAAGTTTTCTTCTAGAATATCTCCACTATACCAGTCCATACCAGTCAGAAATACTCTCCTTTTAAGGTAAGGTCAGTGTAGTATTTATTTCATATTCGCTTACGATATTATTTTTCGTATTCGTAAAGAATGTTATTTTCGTTCAATATTCGTAAGGAATATTATCTTCATTCAATATTCATAAGAAATATTATTTTCGTTCAACAGTCGTAAGGAATATTATTTTTGTTCAATATTCGTAAGAAATAATATTTTCTTCCATACTCTGTAGTATGTAAATAATATTATTTCGTTTCATATTCCTAATTCTACACTTATGTTGATAAGTATTGATTTTATACTCCTTGAAATTAGTAGAATATCCTTAAATTTTGCGCTTCATCTAGTATATTTTCACGAAAATATTTTTCTGAACATTCTTGTTTAATTTTAATTTTTTCATGTCGGGGTACTATTCATGAAGTACTATTCACTCGGGTACTATTCACCCGAGATACTATTCACGACAAAAATTGATTTCTTTTTTGTCCAAATTATTTTTGATACATGAATATTATTCTTGAATTTTACTCCACAAAGCAGTTATCATGTTGACAATTTTAGACATTCTTAAACTCTGGATAAATTGAATTATAAATCTTTAAAATTTATCCTTGCTCTCACTTAATTGAATTCTTATATCATTGTCATCATCCTCATGCTTATATTGTGATGAAAGTCATATTGGATGACACGGATTGAAATGAATTTTTCCTAGCCGCTACCTAGCCGCTACATGCTATATATAGCGACATAAGAAATTACTCATTTGCTCATGTGTTATACTGTCTACCGCTATAAGTTATAGTGGTAGTTTAGTTAACTAATAAATTAGAATGACTCAATGGTAGCTTAATGGCCCAATAACTCATATGTCTTAGGTTTGAAACTTAGTTGTGATATTTTTGCTTCTTATGTTATATTTTTTGTGTATTAAATAAATTTTATTACCATATATATATATATATATATATATATATATATATATATATATATATATATATACCCATCTTAAATCTCCACATTAAACTAAATATATATAAAGTAACTATGAATATTTATGTAACGTAACTATGAATATTTTAATATTTATATATATATATATATATATATATATTTATAAATTTATAAATAATAATAATAATAATAATAATAGTAGTAGTAATAACAATAACAATAACAGTAATAATAATAATAGTAGTAGTACTAATAATAATAATAATAATAATAATAATAATAATAATAATAATAATAACAATAATAGTAATAACAACAACAATAACAATAATAATAAAATATTTATTAACAAATAAATTTTAATTAAATATATTACCTAAAATACATTTTTAATTAATATTTTAGCCCCAAATTTGTTTTTTAAATATTACATAATTTCCGATAAATATTTTTTAATTTACCTAAAATATATTTTAATTAATCATTAATTAAAATATTAAATATATTTTCGATAAAATATATTTAATATTAAAATATTAAATGTATTTTATCAGAAATATATTTACATATGAAGTTAAGTTGCGTCTTGAACAATGAAAAACCTAATTAATGCCACCATGTCCATCCAGATCATTAAAAGAGTATTACTTATCATAATGCCAAAGCCCCCTCCTCATTCCTTGTCTGTCCCAGTAATCTTTGCTTAAAGTTAATTCTTTGGTTTTTATTTTTTGTTTCTGTTAATTCTTTGGTTTTTATTTTTGGTTCTTTAATTGCTCACCGACAGTGGACGTACCCCCAAGCTCAGGTGACACAGATCCGAAGGACAATGGGTTGGTAGCAAAGGCATGCCATGATGGTTAAAAAACAAATTTGGGGCATTTTTATTAATCCTTTTACCATTATTTTTAACATGATTCTTAATCTTAGATTTTTTATGACTGCTATTGTTGTTGTTGTTGTTATTATTATTATTATTATTATTATTATTATTGTTATTATTATTATTGTTATTATTGTTATTATTATTATTATTGGGGGAAATGATTTGTTTAGTTATAAATATTAATCCTTGCAAAATTATAATAGTTAGGCTTGTTAGCTCAGGTGGTCATTGGATCCTAAATTTAAACTAGAGATCTGGTGTTCGAATCTTGACAACAACATTATTATTATGACAATTATTATTATTATTATTATTATTATTATGACTGTTATTATTATTATTATTATTGTTATTATTATTATTATTGTTGTTGTTGTTGTTATTATTATTATTAGTACTATTATTATTATTATTATTATTATTATTATTTTAATTTAAGTCAACATTTTAATAGTCGTTGCAAAAAGTTGTATAAATATGCAACGAAAATAAAAATTGTTGCCAATGAATGTGGTCCACATTAGGCAACGAAATATAACAACAAAAAACTTTCGTTTCCCACGATAAGGAGAAATCAAGTGGTTAGAAATTTTGTAACAAATTTCTAACGAATTTTGTTTCCATATTTTGCAACTACTTATGAATTTCGTTGCCAAAAGTGAAAGTCTGACACAATTTGCAACGAAGGATAAGTTTCGTTGCTAAACATACACTTTTAGCAACTCTGAAAAATTGTTGCTAAAACCCCATTTTTAGCAACAAAAAAACTTTTGTTGCCCACGATGACGGAAAATCAAGTGGCCGAAAATTTTGCAACGAATGTCTAACGAAATTTTTTCCCGCCAATGAATTAGCAACGAAAGTTTGCAACGACTTATGAATTTTGTTGCAAAAAGTGAAAGCCTGACACAATCTGCAACAAATGACAAATTTTGCTGCTAAACATATACTTTTAGCAACGACTTATAAAGTCGTTACCCGAAAAATCGTTGCTAAAGGCCCATTATTTTGTAGTGAGTCCTCATTGGTCCGTAGTGCATTGATGGACTGTTGTTTGGTATGATTATGACCACTGGTGATAATAACGAATATCCTTGGCCCGTAGTGCATGGATAATTCGTGAATGTGATAATAACAAATATCATTGGCCCGTAGTGCATGGATAATTCGTGGATGTGATAATAACAAATATCCTTGGCCCGTAGTGCATGGATAATTCGTGGATGTAATACTAACGAATATCCTTGGCCCGTAGTGCATGGATAATTCGGTGATGTGGATTATTTATTTTACAGACAAATGATGTAGTAAAAATCCTCTTTGGCTTACGTGCAAAGATGGACTATTGATTATTGGTTTTACAGTTGTATGGCTTTGGCTCGTAGTGCAAAGATGAACTGTTGATTTACCTAATTATAAATATGAATTATGAATTTAACTATAATCTTTGGTGATTCAGGTGAAGACAGGTGATGAGATTTCTCTTTGTCTTGGGTACAACAAAATACGGTTGATGAGTATTACAGGAATGAAATATTAACGATAGACTTTTAATTTGGAGGAGATAGTAGACATTATGTTCTACTTGACTCTTCTAATGGATTGTTGATTCCGCTGCAATTATGGTTGAAAATTTTTATCATCTACCATATGTTCTAAATATCTAATTTATTACTGATGAAAGATATTGATAAATTAACTATTTTAGTCATAATATTCTTTACTGGGCTATTTGTGCTCACCCTTTTGCTTCACAATTCCTTTCAGGTATTAAGAGTTTAGCTAGGTCGAGCGGGAATAACAGGGAAATAGTGTGATGGTCCGAGACTGTGAAAGTTTCTAAATACATTATAAAACTGCATGACATGCAATATATAATTGTATTAAAGACCTAAGATGGCTGTGTCGTATATTATACGTCACTTAATAATTGTTTTTGGTGAACAACAATACGGTGATGAGAACCCAACTTTTGAAGCGTCAAAAATGCACCCCATTAGAATGAGGAGGACATAAATGTACTAAGGGCTTAAACGACGTGTTTCCACTATCATACATGATGTCTAACCACATACAAACTCGTGTTATCTTAAGATATAGTTGTGCACATCCACTTGCTGACTATATCTATGAACGTTATTTATATAATCTTGGAGTATGGTTGAAATATAATTCTCGGTTTAAGACAATAGAGATAATTATATGGCAAGAAGATGCCCACCATTGGAATGAACAAGATAGTAATCTTCTTGTTCTTCTTTGGGGTCTTTTGGGTCAACCAAGGATAATGCTCAAGTCATATGATATCTATTATAACTTAGATGCATAGCCTCCCATGTATGATGGCTTCCTTAAGCATTTTCCAAAGATTTTAATTCCAAAAACAGTTATTAACTATACCTTTATGTAAAAGTATCATCAGTTTAGAGTGTGAGTACTGTTATTTCTATTGAAACTCACAGCTTATGTGTTATCGTATTTTGCACGACAGTTCAACAATTGTATAAATGAAGTTTGTAGTTAAATTCTGTACCGTGTATCTGGCGACTCAGAATGGATTATGTATACCAATTTTGGGAGCGTCACAATTATCGTTTTGATTATTTCTATATATATATATATTTGAGATATGGCTACCAATACTTTATCTATAAGTGGTTCTACTTATTCTACTCCTTCTATACCAAATGTTCCTGTGAATCATGGTGAAAACCCAGAAAGGTTTAATGGAACAGAGTTTAAAAGATGGCAACAAAAGATGTTTTATCTCACTAATCTCAACTTGGCAAGGTTTCTTCATGATGACCCCCCAGTGCTTAGTGAGAATGAAACAAACATGTAAGTGGTTGTTGATGTTGATACATAGAAACATACTGACTTTTTATGTCAGAATTATATCCTTAATGGATTGGACAACACATTATATAATGTGTATAGTTCTTTCAAAATTGCAAGAGAATTATGGGATTCCTTGGATAAAAAATATAAAACTGAAGATGTTGGCACGAAGAAATACGTAGTTGACAGGTTTTTGGACTATAAGATGGTGGATTCCAAGGCTGTCATCAACTAAGCTTAAGAAATATAGGTAATCCTACATGAAATACATGTAGAAGATATGTCATTGAGTGAGTCTTTCGAAGTTGCTGCTATTATTGAAAAATTACCACCAATGTGGAAAGATTTTAAGAATTATCTCAAGCATAAATGCAAAGAGATGAAACTTGAAAACTTAATCGTAAGATTAAGGATAGAAGAGCAAAACCGTGCTTCTGAAAAGAAATAATGAAGAACTTTTGTGGAACATAAAGCCAACGTGGTGGAACAAGGTCCGAAGTTTAAAAAGAAGAAATAATCCGGCAATGGGCCTAAAAAGGAATGAATAAAAAATTCCAAGGTAAATGCTACATTTATGACAAGCCCGGGCATAGGTCAAAGGATTGTTGTAAATGCAAAGACCAAAACAAGAAGTCTGCAAAATCCAATGTAACGGAAGTGGATGGTCTTCTTGAAGATGTTTCTGAAATGAACCTTTCAGCAGTTGTTTGAAAAATAAACATGTTTGAGAATCCTAGAGAATGGTGGGTAGATACTGAAGCAACCCGCCATATATGTTCTGACAAGAAGATGTTCTCCACATATCAAGAAATTGAGAATGGAGAATAACTGTACATAGGGAATTCTTCCTTATCCAAGATTGTTGGACAAGGAAAAGTGGTTCTGAAGATGACTTCTAGAAAGGAACTCACCCTCAAAAACATGCTCTAATCGCCTGATATTAGAAAGAATTTAGTTTTAGGATTCCTTCTTAGTCAAAATAGATTTAAGTTGGTTTTTTGTATTGGACAAATTTGTCCTAACTGAAAATGGGATGTATGTGGGGAAGAGATATAAGAGCAATGGACTCTTCAAGATGAATGTAATGACTGTTATACCTTCCAATATTAATAAAATTACAACTTCTGCTTATATGATTGAGTTATCTAATTTATGGCATGGTAGATTAAGACATGTTAATTATAATACTATACGCAGATTAATTAATACAAAATGTTTGCCAAAATGTGAGATTAAGTCTAATCATAAATGTGAAGTTTTCATTGAGGCAAAACATAAGAAATCGTCTTTTAAATTAATTGAAAGAAGAACAGAGCCTCTTGAATTGATACATACTGATATTTGTGATTTAAAGTATATATAAATAAAAGGAGGTAAAAAGTATTTATTACTTTTATAGATGATTGTATAAGATATTGTTATGTTTACTTATTGAAAAGTAAAGATGAGGCTTTGGAAATGTTTATACATTCCAAAATGAGGTTGAGAACCAACTTGATAAAAAGATCAAGATAGAAGTGATAGAGGTGGTGAATATGAATTTCCTTTTATTGAAATTTGTTCACAACATGGTATAATACACCAAACAACTGCACCTTATTCACCACAACAAAATGGTGTTGTAGAAAGAAAGAATAGAACTTTAGAAATGATGAATGTATTATTATTACATTATGGACTACCTCAAAATTTTTTTTGGGGGGGGGGAGCAATTCTTTCAGAATATTATATTCTCAACCGAATACCTCAAAAGAAGTCTAATGCTTCACCCTATGAATTATGGAGAGGACGTAAGTTGTCTTAAAAGTGTGGGGGTGTTTAGAAAAAGTAATGATTCCTCCACCCAAAAAGGTGAAAATAGGATTGAAAATAATAGATTGTATATTCATTGGTTATGCTAATAATAGTAGTGCATATAGATTTTTTGTTAATAAATCAAAATTGAGGAAATATATGAAAATAATATTATTGAGTCAAATGATGCTGAATTCTTTGAAACCGTATTTCCTAATAAAAAAGAACAAGAGCCAATTTCTAATGAACAGGAAACATGTTCAACCAAAAGAACTTATGACACTGTTAATGACAATGATCATGGATTAGAAGATTTTGATACACCAAGACGTAGTAAACGTGCTAGAATATAAAAATCTTATGGTTTGGATCTTCTAACTTATTTATTAGAAAATGAGTCTCAAACTTATAGAGAAGCAGTATCAAGTCTCGAAGATCCATATTGGAAAGAAGCTATAAATAGTGAAGTAGAATCCATATTGCATAATCATATATGGTAATTAGTAGATCTCCCATGTGACGCCCCCATAATAGGTCCACATGACCCATTCCGAGTCGCCAGGAATCCACTATAGAATCCAACTACAAACTTCATTTATACAAATGTTAAACTGTCGTGCAAAATACGACAACACATAAGTTGTGAGTTTCAATACAAATATTAAACTGGATATAATAAGACAATATACACACCCAAATTATTACATTGCCGTATAAAATACAGTAGCAAATATTTTAAGTCTTCAAATGAACACGAGAAGATTTATGTCCTCCTCATTCTATTGGGGTGTATATTCATCGCTTCTATGAATAAAGATGAATTTTCTATAAATATCATTTTTGAATATTATGGAGTAAATTTGATATAATGTTATAGTTGTGGGTAATATTTATAAATTTTGCAAAGTACACAAGTTGTTATATAATATTCGATTGGTCGGAGAATATTCGTTTTAATAGGGAATATTCATACAACGGCACAATCATTGGTGGACCCCACAACGAAATTATCGTCAGTTTGAGAAAATAACAAAAATACTTTATGAAAATAACGGCGAAAGTTTTACCGTTAACTGTTGAAACACCCGGTGTTAAAAGTAAAGTAATACGCGTGGTTGCATAGTAGCACACGATATTGATTATTGAGGCTTACTTGAGAAGTCACTCAGTTTTGTTCAATTATTGCTACAATAATTGTTGCATAGTATCTCACGTTATTTGATTCAATTATTGTCAATATTTTATATTATTAAATAAATAATTGAGATGACAAAGTTATTAATATTATTATTTACAATATTAACGATGTCTAGAAGTTCTGTCAAGGAGAGGTTTGGTCACCTAATTGCTCGCCAATAGGGAGAAATCCTTATCGGAAAGCCCCCTCTTTCCTAGGAACGACCTGATCGATTAATATTGTGAATTATAATAATGATGATAAAGTTTGTTTTATTATTATTATAAATGTAATAAAACAGAAAACTTTTTATATAAAACAGAATACTTTTATAGTTATTTGTTTTATTAGATTTTAAATAGAATATATTATATTTTATTATGCATAGTGTTTGCATAGTGCCTGCATAGTAAATTTTTTTATATAAAACAGAATACTTTTTATAAAGTTTTGTTTTATTTGATTATAAATAGAATATATTTTATTTTATTGCATAGTGCAGCATAGTATCCTTTCCATTCTCCTATAAATAGGATGCTTAGTTAGAATTGAAAATCACACCAGAAATTCAGAGAATTCTTCTTTTATATTAATCTTGAGCGTATTTCTTTAGAGTTTAAGAAAATTTTGAGCGTAAAAAATAGTGCAAGTTTTCTTCAAGTATATCCCCGCCCTACCGTCGGAATACTCTTCTTTTAAGGTAAGGGGTAGTATTATTTTGTATTCATGAAAAGAGTTATTTTCTTTCAATACTCGTAAGCGTTGTTATTTCATTCTTTATTATTATGTTGGAATAACATGTCTATGCGATGTACCGCATATATGGTAAAATTCTTTTGTTATTCCATTCTTTATTATTCTGTTGGAATAACCTGTCTGTACGGTCTATCGCATGCCTGGTGAATTCTGTTGTTATTCCATTCTTTATTATTCAGTTGGAACATCCTGTCTGTGCGGATTACGTATGACTTGGTTCCATTCTTTATTATTCTGTTGGAACATCCTGTCTGTGCGGATTACGCATGACCTGGTTTCATTCTTTATTATTCTATTGGAATATCTTGTCTGTGCGGATTACGCATGACCTGTTTCCATTCTTTATTATTCTATTGGAATAATCTATCTACGTGGATTACTGCATGGCGACAAAAATCCATTTGCGGTTTCATATATTCTATTATACTCAGTTGGTTAAAGTTTTGGCTTCTATACTCCATGAAATTATTGGAATATCCTTTATATTTGCGCTTTATCCAGTATATTTTCATGGAAATATTCTTCTGAGCATTCTTGAATTTTACTCTACAAAACAGTATCATGTAGACAATTTGGACGTTATTAGTTCCTGGATAAATTAATTCTTGAACTTGTTTTATTGTATTCTTGAATTTTACTCCACAAAACAGTATCATGTTGACAATTTGGATGTTATTGAGTTCAGGATAAATTAACTTGTAAATCTTTAAAATTTATTCTTGAACTTGTTTTATTGAATTGTCATCATCCTCATGTTTATAATATGTTGAAAGTAATCTGTGGCATGTAGTGCATAGATGGACTTGGTATAATTATGACCAGGGATTATTCGGTATAATCATGACCGTAATGTTACAAATGATGTGGTAAAAATCCTCATTGGCCGTAGTGCATTGATGGACAGTTGTTGGCATGATCATGACCATTGATGAATACACGAATATCCTTGGCCCGTAGTGCATGAATAATTTGTGGTCGTGATACTAATGAATATCCTTGGCCGTAGTGTAGGGATGATGTGGATTATTTATTAAGCTGAGTCTCAACGATAAAAGTAATGAAAAACCTTTTAAATCATAGAAGATGGTAGATTTTATTCTCTACTTGACTCTTCTAATGGATTACTTGTTCCGCTGCTGTTAAACTTGATGGTTGTTATATTTTATCAGTTTAACACTGTTGAAGGATAATGATAATTTATTTTGCATTATCTTAGTCATAATATTTCTTACTGGGCTAGTTGAGCTCACCCTTTTGCTTTCATTGTTCTCTTCAGGAAATGAGAATGTAACAGGGACTAGTCGGGGAATGGAGTGACGGTCCAGATGATAGCATTAGTAGTCCTCACTATTCTATGAAATAGTGTGATAGTAAATGTATTGAGGACTTATCTTGAGTTTGAATATTGTTTAGAAGACAATATTTGTATTAAAACTCACAGCTAATGTTGTATATTTAAAGTTGTATTTGTATTCTGTACCATGCATTTGGCAACTCAGAATAGGTGATGTATACCTATTTTGGGGGCATCACAGTTGGTATCAAAGCTTAGGGATATGATCCCTGGCTAAGATGTAAGACTATAACTAGGAGGGGAGAGACAGAGAATTCCTTCGCTAGTATGACCTACCTAAGTTTATTTGGTATTTAATTGATCGGTCAGAGTATAGGGTTAATATGTTACATGTCAATTAACCTTTGTTTTGTGGAAGTCTCTGAAAATGACATCCGAGAATGTTGAGAATAACAATGGAGCACATGAGACCGCTGAGTCACCACAGATCAACACCCAAGATAATGTGCATCAGGAAGGCAATAATCCTCAGGTGAACAACAACACCGACCAAATGGCGAACAACGGAATGTTTAGGAGCTTTCTGCAATTCGTACAACATTAGGCAAGAGAGACTCCTGTCCAAAATATAGGTATAAACACTGGAAACTCTCGGACGGTCACCGCTAAACAGTTCAAGGAGCTGGGAACACCGGAATTTATTGAAGAGCCAAAACCACTTAAGGCGGAAGCGTGGATAAACCAGATCGTTCACCAAGATATTTGATGTATTGGGATGCTCCGAGGAGCAAAAGGTTCCCTTTGCCACCTTTATGTTGCGAGGAGAGGCAGATTACTGGTGGAAATCGGTAAGGCGTACTCAACTTGCCGCATTGAAAATGTCTTGGGAGAAGTTCCAAGAACTATTCAACGACAAGTACTTTCCCAAAAGTATTCGTCACATGAAAGAGGTAGAGTTCATCAAGTTGGAGCAGAACAATATAACCGTGTCGCGGTAAGAACTAAGTTTGCTGAGTTGTCCCGGTTTGCGTCTCACTTGGTTGATATTGAGGAGAGAATGACGCGGATGTTTCTAAGAGGTTTAAAACCCGAGATACGTTAATATTTAATTTCTCACTAACTGTGTTTGTATTCAGATATTGTTAATAGGTCTCAGTTATTGGAACGCGATAACCAGTCAAATCAATCAAGAGAAAGCAGCCGACAAATTGATAATACCAGTGGTAGCAGTCATCGAAGCGGTGACAACAAACGTGGAGGGAATCAACATGCCAGAAATGGTAATCACTTCGATGGTAATCATGGCCAAGACAATAATAATGGACATTTCAAGAAGAGGAGATTCAACAATGATGGAAAGACGTCAGCACCAACACCCGTTCTTAAGGAAGGAGAACGAGTACGACCACCTATCATATGCTTCAAATGCGAAGGGGAGAGACATATCAGTCCAAACTGCGCGATGCCATCCAAAACGTGTTATAATTATGGAAGAGAAGGTCACCTAGCCCAATTTTGTCGTGCACCAAAGACAAGTCCAGTTGGAACGGTGACACAAAATACCGTCCTAGACAAGTCAAAACCAGTAGTACAAGGGAGAACGTTTGTTGTGACCTCCCAGAAAGCAAGAAACCCGAATGAGGTCATCACGGGTAAGCTTATCATAAACTCTAGCGAAGTCTATACCTTATTTGATACCGGTTCTACCCTTTCTTTTATTTCTCCTATTTGCGCTCAACGATTAAATTTGACTCCAGAGAAATTAGACTTTGACTTATCTGTGGAAACTCTGTTGGGAAAAACCTTCATTACATCCATTGTTTATAAGTCTTGTTTGGTTCAAATCAGTACCCTCACATTACCTATTGATCTTATTTCATTGAAAATACTTGCATTTGATATGATTCTAGGTATTGATTGGTTAACTACTCATCATGCAAAAATTGATTATTTTCGTATGGTTATTAGCTTTAATATTCCTAACCAACCTATTATGCGAATTCAAGCAACCAAACCATTAAAATTAATCACTGTCATCTCAAGCTATAAAGCTATTCATTTATTGAAAAACAGATGTCAAGATTTCTTAGCTCATGTCACAGATTTAAACAAAAATACAATAGATTTGAATGATATTTCTATTGTTAATAAATTTCCTGACGTATTCCCTGAAGAACTTCCTGGCCTACCCCCAGAGCATGAAACCCATTTCCAAAGCCCCATATCGAATGGCTCCTATTGAACTTAAGGAGTTAAAGACCCAATTGCAGGAATTGTTAGACATTGGTTTCATTCGACCTAGTATGTCTCCTTGGGGTGCTCATGTTCTATTCGTGAAGAAGAAGGATGGAAGTATGCGACTTTGGATTATCGGGAGTTGAATCATGTCACCATCAAAAATAGGTACCCCTTACCTCGCATTGATGACCTATTTGACCAGTTACAAGGAGCACAATTCTTTTCAAAGATCGATCTTCATTCTGGATATCATTAGCTGAAGGTTAAAATTGAGGATATTCCAAAGATTGCCTTCAGAACTCGGTACAGACATTATGAATTCTTAGTCATGTCTTTTGGATTGACTAATTCTTATGCTGCCGTCATGGATATGATGAACTGAGTATTCAAGGAATATTTGGATCACTGTATGGTCGTCTTTATTGATGACATCCTCATATATTCCAAAAGCTGTGAAGATCATGAACAACACTTGAGGCTGATACTCCAAAAGCTTCGTGAAAATAAGCTTTATGCCAAGTTGAAGAAATGCGAGTTCTAGCTTGAGGAAGTAGAATTCCTTGGACACGTAGTATCAAGTCATGGAATATCTGTTGACCCGACAAAGATTGAAGCTATTCAAAGCTGGGAGCAACCTAAATCAGTGACCGAAGTACGGAGCTTTCTCGAATTAGATGGTTATTATCGGAGATTCGTGGAAGGGTTTTCTCGAATTACTAATCCATTAACTCAGCTGACTCGGAAAGATATAAAATTCGGTTGGAGCATAGAATGTGAGAAGAGTTTTCAAAAACTCAAGAGGAGACTCATTTCAGCACCTGTTCTGACAATACCATCTGGCTCGGAGGGATTTGTCATCTACAGTGATGCATCGGGCAAAGGCTCAACAACTCAAAGAATATGAGAGGAACTATACTACTCATGATCTAGAGTTGGCAGTTGTTGTCTTCATACTTAAAATTTGTAGGCGTATAGGGAGAAAGTGGAGATCTTTACGGATCATAAAACCCTCAAATATTTCTTCACCCAAAAGGAACTTAACATGCGGCAACGACGTTGACTTGAACTGTTAAAAGATTATGATCATACCATTCAATACCATCCTGGTAAAGCGAATGTAGTAGCTAACGCATTGAGTAGAAGATCATATGCGGGTACGAGTTCGATATTGTCAACGCAAAGGCCCATTTTATATGACTTGCAAAGGATGGAGATAGAGTTAAAGACTCCAGGGACCAACGTGATGATGGCAAATATACTAGTAGAACCAACTTTAATTGATAAAGTTAAAGCTGCTCAAGCTATAGACCTGGAACTGATGCGTATGAGGAAGAAAGTGTAAGAAGGTGCTATGCCGGAAGTAAGAATCGACGAGGAATGAATACTTCGAGTCAACTCTAGAATTTATGTTCCTAACAACCCTGATTTAAAGTACAAAATCATGATGGAGGCGCACAACACACCGTTTGCAATCCATCCTGTGAGTACCAAAATGTATCATGATCTTCGACATACATTTTGGTGGAGAAATATGAAGAGATAGATTGCGGAGTTTATCTCAAGGTGTCTAACTTGTCAATGAGTCAAGGCGGAGCATCAAGTGCCAAAAGGTCCATTACAACCACTTAAAATTCCAGAATGGAAGTGGGAGAACATTACCATGGAATTCGTTACCGGTCTTCCCAAGGTTTCTCAAGGTATAAATGCGATTTGGGTCATTGTTGATATATTGACCAAGTTGGCTCATTTCTTACCTATACGAGAAACTTATTGAAACAACCCGGGTCAAATCCCGAGTCCAGAACAAATCTTGGGTCAAATCCCAAGTCCGAATCGAATCAAATCCATCCAAATAAGGTCTCAAACCACTGGCCCAATAGTATCTTCTTGGGTCATCTAGCCCACCACAGGCTCCCAAAAGGTCATGACTTGAAGGTACTATTGGTAGTTACTTAATTCCTTATATGCAGACAAATTTTTTCCCTATCTTTCGATGTGGGACTGGGGTGTTACAAAATGAAACAACCCGGGTCAAATCCCGAGTCCGGAATAAATCTTGGGTCAAATCCCAAGTCCGAATCGAATCAAATCCATCCAAATAAGGCCTCAAACCACTGGCCCAATAGTATCTTCTTGGGTTATCTAGCCCACCACAGGCTCCCAAAAGGTCATGACTTGAAGGTACTATTGGTAGTTACTTAATTCCTTATATGCACACAAATTTTTTCCCTATCTTTCGATGTGGGACTGGGGTGTTACAAACTCCCCCACTTAAATTTCTGACGTCCCCGTCAGAACCGATCATACACACGGCTCAAAGATCTTTGACTCTCTAGCCATTGTGGGATAATACCGGCTGGCTTCGTGTCCCCACCTCCGGACCTCCATCTCTCCATTGTGGGATAATACCACCAGCCTTCGTGTACCCACCTCCGGCAACCCGATCGGATAACCCGACCTGAGCTTTCGAGAGTCAGCTCTGATACCATATGAAACAACCCGGGTCAAATCCCGAGTCCGGAATAAATCTTGGGTCAAATCCCAAGTCCGAATCGAATCAAATCCATCCAAATAAGGCCTCAAACCACTGGCCCAATAGTATCTTCTTGGGTTATCTAGCCCACCACAGGCTCCCAAAAGGTCATGACTTGAAGGTACTATTGGTAGTTACTTAATTCCTTATATGCAGACAAATTTTTTCCCTATCTTTCGATGTGGGACTGGGGTGTTACACTTATACACTTGAACGTCTTGCTCGTATATACATAAACGAGATTATAAGACTGCATGGTATGCCAGTATCCATAGTTTCTGATCGAGACCCAAGATTCACTTCACGATTTTGGGTTAGTTTGCAGAAAGATATGGGCACAGATTTACGATTTAGCTCGGCATATCATCCTCAGATGGACGAGAAGTCGGAGAGGACTATTCAAACTCTTGAAGATTTATTAAGACTCTGTGTCTTTAACTTCAAGGAAAGTTGGGATAAGTTCCTACCATTGATGGAGTTTTCCTACAACAACAGTTATCAAGCAAGTATTGGCATGACTCCATTTGAGGCGTTGTATGGAAGAAAGTGTCGTTCTCCGATATGCTGGGATGAGGTGGGTGAAGCAACATTGTTGGGACCGGAGTTGGTACTTATAACTACGGAAAAGATTCAAACGATCTGACAACGTATAAAAACCTCACAAGATCGACAAAAGAGTTATGCTGATCTTCAACGAAAGGACATGAATTCGATATTGGAGATCATGTGTTGTTACGTGTTGCTCCATGGAAAGGAGTTACGAGATTTGGAAAGAGAGGAAAGCTCAATCCTTGATTCATTGGCCCATTTATAATCCTCGATCGGGTATGAACTGTGGCATATAGACTAGTTTTACCGCTAAGTTTGTCTCGTGTTCATAACGTTTTTCACATATCCATGTTACGTAAATATGTGGAAGACCCGAACTACATTATTGAGTTAGAACCGGGCGAAATAGTGGAAGATTTAACGTATGAAGAGGTTTTTGTTAAAATCTTTGATAAAAAGGAGCATATCTTACGCTCCAAGGTTATACCTCAAGTCAAAGTTTTGTGGAGAAACCACGATGTTGAGGAAATGACCTGGGAGTTAGAATCTGAAATAAAATCAAGGTATCCTTACCTCTTCGACATACCAGGTATGTACCCTAATTTCGAGGGCGAAATTTTATAAGAAGGGGAGGTTGTAAGACCCCAACTTTTATGAATAAAGATGAATTTTTTATAAATATCATTTTTGAATATTATGGAGTAAATTTGATATAATATTATAGTTGTGGGTAATATTTATAAATTTTTGCAAAGTACGCAAGTTGTTATATAATATTCGATTGGTCGGGGAATATTCGTTTTAACATGGAATATTCGTACAACGACACAATCATTGGTGGACCCCACAACGGAATTATTGTTGGATTTAGAAAATGACAAAAAATATTTTATGAAAATAACGGCAGAAATTTTACCGTTAACTGTTGAAACACCCGGTGTTAAAAGTACAGTAATACGCGTGGTTGCATAGTAGCACACGATATTGATTATTGATGCTTACGTGAGAAGTCACTCAGTTTTGTTCAATTATTGCTACAATAATTGTTGCATAGTATCTCACGTTATTTGATTCAATTATTGTCAATATTTTATATTATTAAATCAATAATTGAGATGACAAAGTTATTACTATTATTATTTGCAATATTAACGATGTCTAGAAGTTCTGTCAAGGAGAGGTTTGGTCACCTAATTGCGCGCCAATAGGGAGAAATCCTTATTAGAAAGCCCCCTCTTTCCTAGGAACGACCTGGTCGATTAATATTGTGAATTATAATAATGATGATAAAGTTTGTTTTATTATTATTATAAATGAAATAAAACTGAAAACGTTTTATATAAAATAGAATACTTTTATAAAGTTATTTGTTTTATTAGATTTTAAATAGAATATATTATATTTTATTATGCATAGTGTTTACATAGTGCCTGCATAGTGTTTGCATAATAAAAACTTTTTATATAAAATAGAATACTTTTTATAAAAGTTTTGTTTTATTTGATTATAAATAAAATATATTTTATTTTATTGCATAGTGCAGCATAGTATCCTTTCCATTCTTCTATAAATAGGATGGTTAGTTAGAATTGAAAATCACACCAGAAATTTAGAGAATTCTTCTTCTATATTAATCTTGAGTGTATTTCTTTAGAGTTTAAGAAAGCTTTGAGCGTAGAAAATAGTGCAAGTTTTCTTCAAGTATATCCCCGCCCTACCGTCGGAATACTCTTCTTTTAATGTAAGGGGTAATATTCTTTCGTGTTCATGAAGAGAGTTATTTTCTTTCAATACTCGTAAGGTTTGTTATTCCATTCTTTATTATTATGTTGGAATAACCTGTCTATGCGAAGTACCGCATACATGGTGAAATTCTTCTGTTATTCCATTCTTTATTATTCTGTTGGAATAACCTATCTGTGCGGTCTATCGTATGTCTGGTGAATTCTGTTGTTATTTCATTCTTTATTATTCTGTTAGAACATCCTGTCTGTGCGGATTACGCATGACCTGGTTCCATTCTTTATTATTCTGTTGGAACATCTTGTCTGTGCGGATTACGCATGACCTGGTTCCATTCTTTATTATTCTGTTGGAATATCATGTCTGTACGGATTACGCATGACTTGGTTCCATTCTTTATTATTCTGTTGGAATAATCTGTCTACGTGGATTACCGCATGGCGGCAAAAATCCATTTGCGATTTCATATATTCTATTATACTCAGTTGGTTAAAGTTTTGGCTTATATACTCCGTGAAATTAGTGGAATATCTTTGATATTTGTGCTTTATCCAGTATCTTTTCATGGAAATATTCTTCTGAGCATTCTTGAATTTTACTCCACAAAGCAGTATCATGTTGACAATTTGGATGTTATTGAGTTCAGGATAAATTAACTTATAAATCTTTAAAATTTATTCTTGAACTTGTTTTATTGAATTGTCATCATCCTCATGTTTATAATATGTTGAAAGTTATCTGTGGCATGTAGTGCATAGATGGACTTGGCATGATTATGACAAGGGATTATTCAGTATAATCATGACCGTAATGTTACAAATGATGTGGTAAAAATCCTCATTGGCTGTAGTGCATTGATGGACAGTTGTTGGCATGATCATGACCATTGATGAATACACGAATATCCTTGGCCTGTAGTGCATGAATAATTTATGGTCATGATACTAATGAATATCCTTGGCCGTAGTGCAGGGATGATGTGGATTATTTATTAAGCTGAGTCTCAGCGATAAAAGTAATAAAAAACCTTTTAAATCATAGAAGATGGTAGATTTTATTCTCTATTTGACTCTTCTAATGGATTGCTTATTCCGTTGCTGTTAAACTTGATGGTTGTTATATTTTATCAGTTTAACACGTTTGAAGGCTAATGATAATTTATTCTGCATTATCTTAGTCATAATATTTCTTACTGGGCTAGTTGAGCTCACCCTTTTGCTTTCATTGTTCTCTTCAGGAAATGAGAACGTAGCAGGGACTAGTCGGGGAACAGAGTGACGGTCCAGATGATATCATTAGTAGTCCTCACTATTCTATGAAATAGTGTGATAATAAATGTATTGAGGACTTATCTTGAGTTTGAATACTGTCTAGAAGATAATATTTGTATTAAAACTCACAGCTCATGTTGTATATTTAAGGTTGTAATTGTATTCTGTATCATGTATTTGGCGACTCAGAATAGGTGATGTATACCTATTTTGGGGGCGTCACAGTCACATTATTCCCCTGTTATCCCCGCTTGACCCAGTTACACTCTTAATACCTGAAAAGAATTGTGAAGCAAAATGGTGAGCACAAATAGTCCAGTAAAGAGTATTATGACTAAGATAATTAATTTATCAGTAGCCTTCATTAGTAATAAATCAGATATTTAGAACATATGGTAGATGATCAAAGTTTTCAACCATAATTGCAGCGGAATCAACAATCCATTACAAGAGTCAAGTAGAACATAATGTCTAGTATCTCTTCCAAATTAAAAGTCCATCATTAATATTTCATTCCCGTAAAACTCATCAACAGTTCTTTGTTGTTCCCAAGACAAAGAGAACTCTCATCACATGTCTTCACTTGAACCGCTAAAGATTATAATTAAATTCACAATTCATATTTATAATCATGTAAATCAACAGTCTAACTTTGAACTATGAGCCAAAGACATACAACTATAAAACCAATAATCAACAGTCCATCTTTGCACGAAAGCTAAAGATATACGACTATAAAACAAATAATTAACAGTCCATCTATGCACGTAAGTCAAAGATATACAACAGTAAAACCAATAATCAACCGTCCATCTTCGCACGTAAGCCAAAGATATACAACCATAAAACCAATAATCAACAGTTCATCTTTGCATGTAAGCCAAATATATACAATTATAAAACAAATAATCAACAGTCCACCTTTGCACGTAAGCCAAAGATATACAACTGTAAAACCAATAATCAACAGTCCATCTTTGCACGTAAGCCAAAGGGGATTTTTACCACATTATTTGTCTGTAACATTTGTTCATCTTTGCACTACGGGCCAAAGAGGATTTTTACCACATCATTTGCCTATAACATTAGTCCATCTTTGCACTACGTGCCAAAGAGGATTTTTACCACATCATTTGTCGGTAACCTTACAAGTCATAATTATACCAATACAAAATTCTTGGTCATAATCATACTAATCAATAATCCATCTATGCACTGTGGGCCAAAGATGACTTTTACCACAATATAAACACGAGAATGATGAAATTGATATATGAATCAATCAAGTGAGATCAATGATAAATATTAGAAATTTATAATTCAATTTATCTAGAGTTCAAGAATATCAAAATTTTCAACATGATAACTAAATGTGGAGTAAAATTCAAGATTTATATTCATATATCAAAAATAATTTTGAATAGAAAGAAATTAACTTTTGTCGTGAATAGTACTTTATGAATAGTACTTCGTGAATAGTAAACTGCGAATAGTACTTCATGAATAGTATCGTATATAAGAATAGTACCCATGAATAGTACCGTATGAATAGTATCGTATGAATAAATAGTGCCCATAAATAGTACTATGTGAATAGTACCATATATATGAATAGTACTCCTTGAATAGTACCGTATATATGAATAGTACCCATGAATAGTACTCCGTTAATAGTACTCATAAAAGGAAAACACAAAAGAAAATGATATTCCATGATGAGTACAAAAGAAATGATATCTCATACGAGTATAAAAGAATATACGAACTGCAAATGGATTTTTACCCGCCATGCAGTAATCCACGTAGACAGATCATTTTCACAATTTAATAAAGAATGAATACGATTGGTCATTCACCATGCATGCGGTAATCCGTGTAGACATGTTATTCCCGCAGATTAATAAAGAATGAATACGAAGGGTCATTCACCATGCATGCGGTAGTCCGCGTAGACAGGTTACTCTCACAGATTAATAAAGAATAAAATACGATGGGTCATTCACCATGCATGTGGTAGTCCGCGTAGACAGGTTATTCCCGTAGATTAATAAAGAATAAATGACAACCCTTATGAGTATTGAAAGAAAATAACATTCATTATGAAAACGAAAGAATAATACCCCTTATGAATACAAAATAAATAACACCCCTTACTATACGAAAAATAACATCCCTTATCATACGAATAATAACCTCCCTTAAGAAAACAACAAATAATATCTCTTACCATACAAAAAATAACATCCCTTACCATACGAAAAATAGCATCCCTTACGAATATTAACATAAATATTCTTTACGAATACGAAAAATAATATCTCTTACGAATATGAAATAAATAATACCCCTTACCATATAAAAAATAACATCCCTTACTATACGAATAATAACCTCCCTTATGAATACAACAAATAATATCACTTACCTTAGTAGAAGATTGGATACTACAATAGTGAAGTAACATAATACTCTTCTTCTTTCTCTCTATAGTTTCTCTCTTGAGTTTTAGTGAATTCGTAAGAAATAATGAAGGAATGAGCTTCTAGTTATAGGAGAATGGACTAATTAGTAACTAATTCATGAACGGTCCAGATTGATTTACTATTAAGACGGACGGTCCATATTGATTTAATATTAAAACTTAAAGCAACGGTTCATACTGATTTACTATTATAACTTTTAACCAGCGATATATCTATATTGATTTACTATTATAACTTTCAACCAACAGTCCATATTGATTTATTATTATAACTTCAACCAACGGTCCATATTGATTTATTATTATAACTTCAACCGACGGTCTGAAAAATTAGCAGCACATCTCCTTATGGAATAATAAGTTAAATTTATAACAAACGCCTCATTACAAATCTCTATATTTATATCAAAAATTGAATAAATATTTACCGCAAATCATTTATCTTTAATCAACATTTTTAATCTTTCAACAATTATTCATCATTTAATATTATAACTCACAATATTGATAACCAGATCGTTCCCAGGAAAAAGGGGACTCTCCGATAAAAAAAATTTCCTTATTGGCGCGCAATTAAATAACCTAACCCCTTTCCTCAACAGAACTTTCTAGACATTGTCAATAATGCAAATAATAATATAAATAACTGTGTCGTCTCAATTATTGATTTAATAATATAAAATATTGTGCAGATGATACTGTGACCATAATGAAATCAATAATTTAAGATACTATGCAGCAAGTACTGTGGTAATTATTGACTGTGACTGGGTGACTTCTTACGTAAATATCAATAATCAGAGATACTGTGCAATACCGTGTGTTATTGTGCAACAACGCGTATTATTGTACTTTTATCACCGGGTATTTCAACAGTTTGACGGTAAAAGTATTGTCGTTATTTTTTATAAAAAGGTTATTTCTATCGCTTTCTATATCTGACAGTTATTCCGTTAATGATTGCGCCGTCGTACGAATATTTCTCAATAAAAAAAATATTCTCCGACCAAACGAATATTCCCCAACACAATGAATATTTTATGACAACTTGCTTACTTTGTAAAATTTTTACATATCACCCTTAACTTTAACCTTTTATCAATTTAACCATTTACTGAATAAAAAAATTGAATACTTTTCTTTCATAAAATCCGGGATCTTACATCCCACCTGACTCTAAACCTATTGGATACAAATGAATATTCAAGAACAAAATTAAAGCAGATGGATCTATAGATAAATATAAAGCAAGACTTGTAATTAAAGGATACATACAAAATGAGGGTTTGGATTATTTGTATACTTATTCTCTTATGAAGAGAATATCCTATATTAGGATGTTAATAGCCATTGCAGCTATATATAATTTATAGATTGTTGGGTAAAATCTAAATACACTCAGCACGTAAGTATACGTCATCAACAAGTAATATAATAGTAAGGAGAGTATCGTTCCCACACAGACTAGTCAATTTTAATCAATCAATTACCAGCTTTATATTATTCCAATTTTATTAAACTAATCGAATTAAAGATTGTAATTAATAAAAACTAATAAATAAAAATCAACACATTAATCAACCTAACTAGTTACTGCAAATTTCAATCAGATAATGGAGAATTAGGCTTACAACTTCACTTTAAGTTTTACTCTAATTATCACACTTTTTTTCAATTTAATTTACTATCTCAGTTCATTAATCAAGAACACTAAGGTAGAATTAACCATCTCTCAATGTACTAACCCCATATTAACTTAAATCCACAATTTTGATAGAATTAAGTCAAACATCCTAATTAACTAATTCACTATATCTCTATGTGAATTAAAATCAAATAAGGTTTAAAGTCCAAGTTTTTTATTGATTACATATATGCGACGTTAGGTATATCTCTATCCCAAACATACATCAAAAAATCCATCAAACGCAGAAATCATGAACACATGCTATTATGATTAGGTTTAGATTCATATATCATCTCTCGAGTCCATACAAATCCACGCAAAATTGGTGATCAAACAATCCATAAATTAAATATGAATCAAAATAGATGAATTGAATAGATAGTATTATTAAACTGAAATTAAAGCATGACAATCATCGTTCTACACTAAAGATCAATTGAAAGCCTAATTAAGAATTTAGTTCATCATAGATAAATTAAAAACTGAATAAGTAAAGAAATTCATCATCCCAATTACAGAAATTAAATTGAAAGACAAAGAATAATAAAACACCACCTTTATCCTCACTCAAATCTGCAATTCTCGTGAATCTTGATTCCTTGCTCTCGTCCTCCAAATCTTCAGTGAAATTAGGGCTAAAAAGTGTAATTGATTGGTGTATGATTCAAATATGTGTTCACTTTACTTAAGTCACGTAATAACTGATAAAAGACGACCATACACAGTCCCAATCCATGCCAAAGTTGTTCTGCCCAAGCATCTGCAGAGTTCAAATCACATCCCAACTCTCTCTCTGTCCTTGTACCCCCGCCCCGACAGGGGTTTTGTTTTTGTTGATGCATGCCCCCGCTAAGGGGGCCAAGATCATGTTTTCCACGTACACCCCCGCCTCGGTGGGGGTCAAACTTCTGCAATTACTGATTTTTTACCTTTCCATGTTGATTTTTTGCCACAATGCCACCATTTTGTCACCAATGACATGTAATGTAACCTAAACATAAAATAAACACAAAAACAAGTAAAACTGTACATAAATAGACAGAAAAAAAATACTATTTAAGTCCAAAATAGGAACCTGATTCGTAGGTATAAAACCAACTCATCAGAGATACATCAAATGGGTGTGAAAACAACTTTCTTAAATGAAGATTTAGAATAAAAAATCTACATGGAACAACCAGAAGGGTTTATTGTTCCAGGACAAGAAAATAAAGTTTGTTGTCTTGTGAAGTCCATTTATGGATTAAAACAAGTACCCAAACAATGACATGAACAATTTGACAATGCAAGATTATCAAGAATGAATTTTATATGAGAAGGAATAAATAATGAATACTTAATTAACAATTAATTATAAATAAGGTTCAACATCCCTTAGAACTGAATATAAAGAACTTAGTTCATGTCTTCAATCTATAATGTTGTAGATGATAGAATATAGAATGAATGATTAAATGACTAAAACTCTCAGCAATACCATGTATTTGTAGTGCTAAACAAAGTCCTAAATCCTATGAGAAGTAGAAATTCAAATCCTAAAAGAAATTACAATTCACACTAGTATCCATAAAGAAATAGAAACCAATATGGAAATTAAATCTTAGTCTAAAAATATCCTAAATCTGATATAAATATCAATCCAAATCCATTTAGAAACCTGTCAAAATCTGCTTTTAGAAACTTTTCAAAAATCCAAGATTGTCCAGATTTTCCCGTTACCTTTGCTTGGGCGAACATTTATGCCTTCACAACTCCGCCAGGGAGGACTTCCTTTTTCCTAAGCTCCAAAGTAACCTCCATCGGGCCGGAGTTTCCTGGGCAAACAAATTCGCCGAACGGATATGGTAGTTTCCTTAAATTTCTTCTTTTTTCATCTGTTTAGCTTTGAGTCGTCCCGTTTTGTCACTTCAGCTCCATTTCATCCTAAATTTAGTAAACAACCTAGTAAGTTATTTACATCACAAAATATGCAAGAAAACCAAACGTAAAGGAATCAAAAATCATGAAAAATTAGTAAACAACCTAATAAGTTATTTACATCACAAAATATCCAATAAAACCAAATGTAAAGGAATCAAAAAGCATGAATTTTATGCACTTATCATATATATATATATATATATATATATATATATATATATATATATTAGTATATATTTGAAAAAAT
Organism: Panax japonicus; assembly: GCA_020205505.1. Lineage (NCBI taxonomy): Eukaryota > Viridiplantae > Streptophyta > Magnoliopsida > Apiales > Araliaceae > Panax > Panax japonicus. The sequence goes on from JAINUV010001366.1 coordinate 116,043, forward strand.
ATAAATTTTTTATAAATATATATACTCATGCAAAAAATAATATTTTAGATACAATAATTTTTCTGTTTTTGAAAACTTAAATCTGTGATTTAACAAATCTGAGATTAAAAACATTTGAAAGAACCAAACCAAGACAAAAAAAATTTAGAAATCCATAATTGAGATTTAAAACGTTTTACAGATTTGTCACAAAACCAAAAGGATTTGAGAAGTCTGTTAATTGACAACGCTGAAATCTTAGCCAAAAACATTTAGAGTTTGAATTATATGAGACCTAGACTGATGAAGCTAAGATTTGTAAAATTAGATTCTAAAAAGTATTAGTTTTTTAAAAAAAAGTAAAAGATGAATAGTTTAACAATAATTGACGAAAAATGATCAGTAGAAGTATGATCTCAAGAATTAGAAACAAGTTGGAACTCAAAAATTTTGTTCTAGAAGATTTAGGTTTGAAAGGATTTGGGGAGAAAGAAAGATGAAGTGGCGGAAGAGAGAGAGAATAGAGAAGAAAATGAATTAAAATCATAATATTTTCTATTTATATTTAAATTTACTTGAGTGATCTAATAGCTGAAAATTAATCTCAAAAGTGATCAACGGTTGCGATAAAACCTGAGTTTTAAACATTCTTCTGATCGATTGACTTTTAATCCAACAGCTGAGATTAGTTTGTAGCTTACGATCAAACGGTTGCAATCTTTAATCTATGAGATTGCTTAGGTTGCTCATGATTGGTCCAAATCAGTATACACAAATTAGAGTTGTCATCAAGTTGATTGTACCTTTGTGCAACTAGTCTTGCTTTGTTGTGTATGATAGTTTCACTTTCATCTAACTTGTTACGAAAAGCCTAACGAGTTCCAATAATGGAAGTATCCTCGGGTTTTGGAACTATTTCCCAGACTTTGTTTCTGGTGAATTGTTCAAGTTCATCTTGCATGGCTGAGTCCTTTGTTGTTATCTCCAAAGGTTACCTCACCACAGCCTGTAGCTTGTAAATTATTCAATTTTGATTTATCTCCAGTCATATATTTTTAACCACCGCTATCAAGATACCATTTTTTTACTACAGTCAGTTGCAAGACATATCTGCAACATATACTAATTTCACAAAAAACTGATATCCTTTAATAAGAAGGGTCCTTAGGGTGAGTTTCCCGTTTTGTATAAGGATTATTTGTGTTTTTCTTTACAAAATTGAGTACAAGATAATCAATCTTAGTAAACACAAGCATTCTATTTGTAGCAGTTCTATAAAATGCATGATTTACTCTATTTTTATTTTTTAAAAAGTTTTGATAAAAATTTATATAAGATCTTTCATTATAGATATATTTTCTTGTATTCTTCACAATAATAGGTGCACTGTAAAATTCTTTTGGAACCCAAATTATTTTTCCTTTTATAGTTTTCATTTCTAGCATTGCACATGTGAATAGAATGACCATTTCTATTACAATAAGAGCATTTAGTAAAGGGAGATATATGTATGACCTTTTTTCACTTAACATTATAGACCCCCTTATCTTTTGTTTTACTTGTTTCCCCAATATATCTTAATCCTTTTTTGTTAAATTCACATCTTTGTTGATTAAGCATGACATCAATATTTTCTTTCTTTTTTGTAAACTTAATGACAATAGAATTTAAATCATCACGTTCTTTAGTCAAAATTTTAATTTGATCTATAAAAGAAAAATCTTTACTCTATTTTTCTAGTTCTATCTTTAAGGGTGAATTTTTAAACTTGATATTTTTAATATCTTCACTTAATACTTGATTTTGTATTTGTGTGTCTTCATTACTTTCGGCAAGTGTTGAATTTTCAACTTTGAGATTTTCAATATAAATGATTAGTGTTGAATTTTCTATCACAAGAAATTTGTTTATTTTTCTTAATTTTTTTATTCTTCCTTTAGCTAGTAATAAACTTTCTGAAAAATCATTTTCTAGTTTTTCTTTTTCTTCTTTTAAACCTTCATTAGCTATACTTCATTTTGAATTTTCTATTTTAGAATTTTTGTTACTTTTAATTAATTTTTCTAATGAAAATTTTAATGTAAGTTTTTTTAAAAATAATTTTATTATCTTCATATAAACAATTATAAGCTTCTTGTTGTTCATAATGTTTTTCACTTATATTATCTAAAGTATTTGTGACTAATGAAGTACTAAGTAGTTGATGTTCAGAATTTGCCTCGGAACTTGGTGATTAATCATTGCCTGCCATTAAAGGATATTTGCTCATCTTACCCATGAGACAAGATTCACAAGTTGGATATGATTCATAATCAGATAGCTCTAAGAACTAATCTTTATGCAACTTGGATAATCTTGTTTCATTAATATGTCCGAGTATACAATGACACATAAAGGTATAATTAACACAGTCTCTTTTTCTTTTCTTAGTTTGTTCAATTTGAAGTATATTTTCATGCAAGTCAAGTCATGTAAAGTCCATTCAATAAATTACCAACACCATATAAAATATTTTTATTATAAATAGAACAATTGTTGTTCTTTATTATAATTGCATAAAACATCAAAATTCGGATGAGTTGGTACATCCATTTAAATTTATACCAACTGATGGCTATATCTAATTCGCCCAATCATTAAAATCAATATTTAAAAATTCGTCGACATTTATGTCGGTTTTTTCCTAAAATTTCACTCTTTAAATAAATTAATCAACCTAGCAAAATAATAAAGGGTAAACAACAAACAAAATAGTAATTGACAACCGACTAATAAAAACATGGAAAAGATGTAGAAATAACATTTTTCATAAATATCATCTAGAATGAAGTCAATCAAACTTGATATTGCCCAAAGTGCACGTCCTTACTCTTCAAAGGCTCATACTCTCCAAGATAAACCCCAAGATGATCAGATAACGACAATTTATCGATATTTTCGTGATGATGGGACTTACAAACGAAGTATATAATCGTCTGAATCACCAGCCCAAAGAGAACCAGCTTGAAAAGAAGCAAGAAACACAATATCCCAAATCCAACCCTCTTCCACATATCTAATGATTTTCCATCCACAACAAAATCCCAAAACAAAATTTGTATAACCAAAAGAGACAAATTCAACTTAAAGAAAATAACCAAGGCCACTCCCATTTTCCCTTTGATCAAATCCTTGCTCTTCATCATGGCCTTAACGCCGTACAAGTCCTCTAACACTGTCACAACGCTAGCAAGCTGCCAGATTATTGTCATATACACAAACCCCACAATGTATAAGATGAACACAATGATGAAAGGGCGGGACCGGCATACCCATCTACGACCAAATACCCATCTACTATCAAATGCACGATCATAATTGAAATCGCAAATGCAATAACATGGTACGCGAAAAAGGCCAAGAACGTGATCAAGAAAGTGACCATGAGGCGTTTCCAGACTTTAGGCACGACGCTCATGACTTTCTTGAAAGTCACATCGCGCCCCGTGTAGATGGATGCAATGGTGTACACTACGGCGGAAGTGGAAAGGAGGGAAAATACGAGGAGGAAAGTGAAGCATGCGGCCTTGAAGAGATAATAAACGGTCCATTCGGAGGATAAGAGATCAGAGTTTTTTATGTAGCTTTGGGAACCTTCTGTGGTTCGGTGGAGTCGGAATTCAGTGTATTGGATTTTCCAAGAGAGACGATGGGAGATTTCCATGTAGGCTAGGAAAATGAAGGAAAGGGGGAGGATTAGGGCTAGGGTGATTTGGCTGAGGATTTTCCTACATGTAAAGATGATCTTGTAGGCTTCTTTATAGATGCCAAATAGGCCGAGGAATTGCATATCTTCTTGTTCTCTGTCCATGATGTTTTGGTCGAATGGATTACGGAGGGAAATGGGAATGGTGGAGGAGAGTTATAAGAAGGGATTATAAGGGTTTGATTTTGAAATTTTTAGCTGTTAAACAACTACCCTTGGTAGTCAAGTAAACTAGCTAACAACTCAATGCATGTCCCTTTCCACACTCCCACTCTTTTTCTATTTATTTATTTGGATATGGTACTTGTAAGATAATATAGTTTTTCATTTTCTATTTGTTGCCTGAAAATTAAATGGAAATAATATAATAATTCTGCCTACATGTTTAACTTAATAGTTTGACATGATAATGAAATTTTTAATCGGATATTATGTTATTTTACAATACCTTCAAAATAAACGCGACTTTTTTTTGAAACAAAAAGCAACCGAAATTGATATGATCAGTTGAAGATGCTCCTGGAAAAATATAAAAATATTTAAAACCAGAAAGGACATGTTTCTTGTAGATTAGCTGGAAAAGAGTAAAAAATTGACAGCTTTGTTAGTTCCGGAAGGACGGCCAAAACTTGTTCATAGGGGCGAAGGTTCTGAAGAAACATCGTCTCCATTCAACACTATATCCTGAGTTCTTATTTTCTCTACTATATTCACAAGGGTATATTAAGTGACTAAGGGGGTGTTTGATAAAACTGAATGAAATAGTTCTGAATGTTTAAATAATTTGAATGAGTTGAATGAAACAAAATTTTGAATACTGAATGAAAACAAATTGTTTGATAATTGACATGTTTAAAATATATAAATAACATATTTTTATTAGTTTACTCCTCTGAAAAAAATTCAAAATTATTGTAAATTTATTTAATTTTACTTAATATAATAGTTAATATTGTAAAAAAAAATTAAATATAAAATACTTCATTTAGCAAAAAAAAAATTACACTTGACCATTTAGCCTAAAAATTTGACTGATTCAACCATTCAAACTATTTTTAGTCAAAATAAACGCACTGAATAGCTGATCGATTCAGTCATTTAGCTCTAAACAAAGACCCCCTAATTTTTAATGTAAGAAAAAAATATATATCATAAATTAATGAGTACTCCCAAGGGTCTCAAATTTATAGTCTCAAATAACATGATATTGAATATTTAATGACAATTTTTGACAAGAGTCAATCACATGAGATCTACCCGACCAATATTATGGTGACACTTTTTAAGACCAAAAATTTGAGACCTCTAACATCATTCTAAATTAACACTCCCTCCGTTCTGAAAAGATGACCTAAGTAGGGGTGTTCATCCCATAAAAACTGGCCCGAACCGAACCGAACTGAATCGGTACCGAAATAGGCTAAATATTGATACAGATACCGGAACCGGTTGGACCGGTATACCGAACCGGCGGTACCGGTTCGGTACCTGTTTTTACCGAAAATTAATATAATTATTATTATTATTATTATTATTATTATTATTATTATTTTATTATTTTATTATCATTATTATCATTTTATTATTATTATTATTATTTTTATTATTATAATCATTATTTTATTATTATTATTTTTATTAATATTATTATTATTATAATCATTATTTTTTATTATTATTATAATAAATTATTAATAAAAAAAATTAGAAAACCGGTATATATCGGTCCGGTTCGGTTTTACCAAACTATAAAATCGCCGAACCGAAACCGGTACCGAAAAATCGGTATATACCGATTTTTGTACCGGACCGGTTTTTTTATACCGAACCGACCGGTTCGGTCCGGTTCGGAAAACCGAAAACCAAAAAAACCGGTCCAAATGAAACACCCTAGACCTAAGTATATTTTCACATAAATTAATAAAGTAAGATAGAAAAAGAGAGTAATTAATTTTTTTCCAAATTTATTCTTAGTGGCCCTACAAGATTACATAAAGTGATGTGTTTTTTTATTCTTTTATACTATGAACCCCACTAAATAACATACTTAATCCTTTCTTTTATATTTTAGGTCATCCTTTTGAGAACAAAGAAAATTATACCTTAACCATTATTTTGAAGATGGAGGAAATATATTCCAAGGGCTTATGCTCGAACAGGTATTTTATATTTTTTGGATAAAAAAGAAAAATAATTTTTTTTGAAAAATAAAACTTTAACACAATAATATAGATTAAGGTTCTTAAATATGTTCAACAATGAATATATAAAAGATACATATCACTCTCTACATCTTAAAGAAAGAGTTTTATATAAAAGATTCGTAATTACAAAAAATATATATATTTTTATTTTTGTTCTATATTTACTTCTAATAATTTTAAAACGTGTTATTATTTATACTATTATTATCAATAAAAAAGACTTTTTTGTGGAACAATCTTGTTAATTAAAAAAATTGGCTCTATTTTATAGCAAAAGTAGTAATTAATTTTTTTATTCTTGTACGATGATCTCAAAGAATATATAGTTTTCAATCAAAATAGGTTGACATTTGATAATGAATTGCAACTGTGACGCCCCCAAAATAGGCATACATCATTCATTTTGAGTTGTCAAATACATGATACAGAAACAAATAAAACTTCATTAATACAATTGTCGTGTAAAATACGACAACACATATACTGTGAGTTTAAATACAAATATTGTCTAATAGACAGTATTCAAACTCAAAAGGAGTCCTCATTATAATTATTATCACACTATTTTATAAAATAGTGAGGACTAATAAAACAACTATCTTGAATCATCACTCCATACCCCGGCTAGTTCCTGCTAAATTCTCACCTCCTGAGAAGAAGAATGGAACAAAAAGAAAAGGGTGAGCTCAACTAGCCAGTAAAGAATATTATGACTAAGATAATATACAACAGTTTTTCATTAGTCTTCAACAGAAAAAAAAATCTGATAGAATATAATAGACAACAAGTTTTAGATCAATAACTGCAGCGAAAACACCAATCCATTAGAAGAGTCAAGTAGAGAATGAATTCTACTATCTTCTAAGATTTAAAAGTTCATCATCAATATTTTATTCCTGTAACATCAATCAATATACATCTTGAATCAAATATTCATTTTTGCACTACAGGCCAAAGATATTCATTTGTATCACCAATTGGTCATGTTCATCTCAACACCTGTTCATCTTTGCACTACGGGCCAAAAATATTCATGAGTTAATCATTCATATTTGCACTACAGGCCAAAGATATTCAGTAATATCATCATTTAGGACTGAGGATGATAAAAATATTTTAAAGAAAACGAATCAAGTGAGACAAAAGGACAAATATTAGGGATTCGTACTTTAAATAATCCAAGTGGATACAATCAAAATAGTAACCATAACCGACATCTTTGACAAAGAAGAGAAAATTTCATTTTTTTGTGAATAGTGTTGTATTCGTGAATAGTGCTGTATACGTGAATAGTATTGTATATGTGAATAGTAACCCTGACACAAAAAGGTAGGAATTCCACAAGAAAAATCATACTTCGTGAATAGTATTATATTCATAAATAGTGTCGTATACGTGAATAGTGACCTCGATATGAAAAGGTAAAAATTTCATAATAAAATTCATACCAATATTCGGCATAATGATATTGAAAGAAAAACATCATTTACGAAGAACATAACATCCCTTATCTCAAAAGAACAGTACTTCACTACAAGAAAAATGTTTATCAGCGACCGACTATCAGCAACTGATTACGATCGCAGATAGACATCAGCGACCGCATGCAGTCGCTGATAGTCGTCGCATAAAATCTTGTTGCTGGGATGCACATCAGCGACCGCCATATCTGTGACTGCTATGAGCGACCGAAATTACAAATTCGGTCGTTGCGCTGAGTCAGCATGGTCCATAACCAAAGCTGATGTGGTACACGTGTCAGCGACCGATATCATCGACCACCTGCGGTCGATGATAGTCTCAAATGTTTAGCCATCGCTAATACCTATCAGCGACCGCATGCGGTCGCTTGATATGAAAAAACAAGAAAACTAGAATTTTGTTGTTATACAGAATTCCCAAAAAACTGTACCTATTTTGTACCTGCTTTATTCCAACACACATACACAACAAGATAAACATCATACACAACACTATAAACATCCATCGTCCACCGACACATACACCAAACTAGTATATAAACTATATAAACCTTTAAACACCAATATGATTTGAAAAAATATAAAATCAAAACTTGTTTAAGTAACATACAGACATCCAAAAAATAAATATAAGTACAAGCTTATACTATAACTACAAAACTGATCTAAAGCAGGTACGTCAAGCATCATCGCCTCCTTGATCACCCTGTAATTAACAAAATAATAAAAACAAGTTACAAATATAGTACTATGTTGATACTGATATACATTACGACAAAATATACAACAATTGATTTTATACCTCGTCGTCATCCTCATGCTGTCCTGCTACTGCTATCGCTACTGCTTCAGCTACTCCTCAGGATCAAAGAGCCCCCAGATGCCCGCCCAGTATCTTCAAAAGATTTCGATATTGACATATAGCTCTCACACAGTCACCTGGAGTATGAACAGATGGATTACTCAATGACTGTGAAGACTGGGTAGCAGAGCTGCCTGAGCCACTGAAGGATGGGCGTCGTCGTTGTCCTTGAACTTTAATGTATTTCTTCTTCACAACAGACGCCCTCTCCCACAACTCTTGATCAATAGGCGGACGTGGAGTGCCTTCAGGATAGCGCTCATTTAATAAACGCTAATAAGTATCCTGTCATCATGTTAATAACTAAATAGTTAAAAAAATTCTGTAAGCATTGACAAATAAGATCAAGTTGTTAAAACTTATTACCGCTATCTGGATAGCATCAGGAAAACCATCACGGGTGGCCACGTACACATCCAGCCAATGGATAGGCTGACCTTGAGACTGAGACTCCTATACAAAAATAACACAATATTACTAAGTAAAAATGGAATATATTTCTACAATTCATGATTATAAACATATTAAAACTTGTAAATACGTACCCTGGCAGTGATATGCTGCAACTGTGAAATATTGTCGCCCTTGTATGTTCCTTTAGCCTTTTTGCCATCGGGTACACCCGAGGCTCTGTTGTGGCGACAGTCTTTCGTCTTTTCACCCAGCTCTCAGCTCTCTATTGGGCACACATCTTAGCCCATATGGACTGGGTGCACCACCAAGGGCTATGATCGTGCATGTAATCCTCTCATTGGCCTGGATGGTCGATCTCGGCATTGTGAATGGCTTTTTATCTTTCTTTGTTCAAATTATCCTTGGTGCGAGCGGCACACTTCTGCCAGAATAATGTCTGAATCACTGAAGCATGCGCGTCCTCCCATCTATACCTTTTTGAAAATAAAATAACAATAATAACATTACTAAACAATTATCCTTAATTAGAATATTATATTATCTGTCATAATTAAAAAAAACATACCTAGAATTCAGCCCAAACAGCATCATTGTGGGCAATAGGTGTGCTCGCCCACGTAATCACAGGTGTAGGCCAATTCTGTAAACACAACTGTGATAAGCACTTGACGATCTTATTATCTAAAAAATCACTATAGTATACAACAATTTACATCAACGTTAAGTAGATATATTAAAGCAATTTACATCTAAGTTCTATATATCTTGTATAAATAAATCTAAAATGCTTATATATAAATGATGCGGGATGTACGTGCTATTCGTAGGAGGACGAATCTGAATAAGAATCCGATCATCCAGATTAGTAGGGGCCTTGGGCACATGATTAGGTCCCCTACCCATGCCGCGCTTTTCTCGCTGATTCATATAACA
>JAINUV010001360.1:0-33889 GCA_020205505.1 Panax japonicus
CCGCGGTCAACTGGAAGCCGCGGCGGCACTGGCGATGACGCGCTTCGAAGCGTTCCGTCACGTAGTGCTGCTGCCGGCGCTGAGCAAGGTCTGGCCGGCCCTGAGCAGCCAGATCATCATCGTCATGCTCGGCTCTGCCGTGTGTTCGCAGATCGCCACCGAAGAGCTGAGCTTCGCCGCCAACTTCATTCAATCGCGCAACTTCCGCGCCTTTGAAACCTACGCCCTGACCACGCTGATCTACCTGTGCATGGCCCTGTTGATCCGCCAGTTGCTCAACTGGATCGGTCATCGATTCGTAGCAAGGAGCAGCCGATGAGCGATTTCACCTTACTGGACATCGTGCGCAACCTGCTCACGGGCCTGCAATGGACCCTGGCGCTGTCGCTGGTGGCGTTTATCGGTGGCGGCTTGATCGGGCTGCTGATCATGGTGATGCGTATCTCGGACAATCCCCTGCCACGCAACTTCGCCCGCACCTACATCGAACTGTTCCAGGGCACGCCGCTGTTGATGCAACTGTTTCTGGTGTTCTTCGGCGTGGCGTTGGCCGGGGTGGAAATTTCGCCGTGGGCGGCGGCAGCGCTGGCGTTGACCCTGTTCACCAGCGCTTACCTGGCAGAGATCTGGCGCGGTTGCGTCGATTCGATTCCCAACGGCCAGTGGGAAGCCTCGTCGAGCCTGGCGCTGAGCCCTCTGGAACAGTTGCGCTATGTGATCCTGCCCCAGGCGCTGCGCATCGCCGTGGCGCCGACCGTGGGTTTCTCGGTGCAGGTGGTCAAAGGCACCGCCGTGACCTCAATCATCGGCTTCACCGAGCTGACCAAAACCGGCGGCATGCTCGCCAACGCGACATTTGAACCCTTCATGGTCTACGGCCTCGTCGCCCTCGGCTACTTCTTGCTCTGCTACCCCTTGTCCCTCAGTGCGCGCTACCTGGAAAGGAGACTGCATGCCTCTGCTTAGAATTTCCGCCCTGCATAAATATTACGGCGATCACCATGTGCTCAAAGGCATCGACCTGAGTGTCGAGGAAGGCCAGGTGGTGGCAATCATCGGGCGCAGCGGCTCGGGTAAATCGACCCTGCTGCGCACCCTCAACGGTCTGGAGTCGATCAACGACGGCGTCATCGAAGTCGACGGCGAGTACCTCGACGCCGCCCGCGCGGACCTGCGCAGCCTGCGGCAAAAAGTCGGCATGGTGTTCCAGCAGTTCAACCTGTTTCCGCACCTGACGGTGGGCGAGAACGTGATGCTCGCGCCGCAAGTGGTGCAGAAAGTGCCGAAAGCCAAGGCCGCCGAACTGGCGCGGCAGATGCTGGAGCGCGTTGGACTGGGCGAGAAATTCGATGCTTTCCCCGATCGACTGTCCGGTGGGCAGCAACAACGGGTGGCGATTGCCCGTGCCCTGGCGATGTCGCCAAAAGTGCTGTTGTGCGATGAAATCACCTCGGCACTGGACCCGGAGCTGGTCAATGAAGTGTTGAGCGTGGTCCGGCAACTGGCCAGGGAAGGCATGACACTGATCATGGTCACCCACGAAATGCGCTTTGCCCGGGAGGTTGGGGACAAGTTGGTGTTCATGCATCTGGGCAAGGTGCATGAAGTGGGTGATCCGAAAGTGCTGTTCGCCAATCCACAGACGGCGGAGCTGGCGAATTTCATTGGCACCGTAGAAGCAACCGGTTAAATCCTCTGTGGCGAGGGAGCTTGCTCCCTCGCCACAGAACCTGCGCAGGATCAAGGCTTTGAACACTGCGCGTTGGCGGCAGCCTTTGATCGTGGCACGATGTCAGAGTTATCGACCGAGACCCTGACCATGCCGCAATCCCAAGCCAAGAATCTGTCCCTGATCGCCGCAATCGACCTGGGCTCCAACAGCTTTCACATGGTCGTGGCCAAGGCCCAGAACGGCGAAATCCGCATTCTCGAACGTCTCGGGGAAAAGGTTCAGCTGGCCGCCGGCATCGACGAAGAGCGCCAGCTCAGTGAAGAATCCATGCAGCGCGGGCTCGACTGCCTCAAACGATTTGCCCAACTGATCAACGGTATGCCCACGGGCGCCGTGCGCATCGTCGGCACCAATGCCCTGCGCGAAGCCCGCAACCGCGCCGAATTCATCCGTCGCGCCGAAGAAATCCTGGGGCACCCGGTGGAGGTCATCTCCGGCCGTGAAGAGGCGCGCCTGATCTATCTCGGCGTGTCCCACACCCTCGCCGACACCCCGGGCAAGCGCCTGGTGGCCGACATCGGTGGCGGCAGTACTGAATTCATCATCGGCCAGCGTTTCGAACCCTTGCTGCGCGAAAGCCTGCAAATGGGCTGTGTCAGCTTCACCCAGCGCTATTTCAAGGACGGCAAGATCACCCCGGCCCGCTACGCCCAGGCGTACACGGCGGCACGGCTGGAGATTATGAGCATTGAACACGCCCTGCACCGCCTGACCTGGGATGAAGCCATCGGCTCCTCGGGAACCATCCGCGCCATCGGCCTGGCATTGAAGGCCGGCGGTCATGGTGCGGGCGAAGTCAACGCCGAGGGGCTGGCCTGGCTCAAGCGCAAGCTGATCAAGCTCGGTGATGTCGAGAAAATCGACTTCGAAGGCATCAAGCCCGACCGCCGCGCGATTTTCCCGGCCGGCCTGGCGATTCTCGAAGCCATTTTCGACGCCCTCGAACTGCAACGCATGGACCATTGTGAAGGCGCCCTGCGTGAAGGCGTGCTCTACGACCTGCTGGGTCGCCATCACCACGAAGACGTGCGCGAGCGCACCCTCACCTCGCTGATGGAGCGTTATCACGTCGACCTGGAACAGGCGGCGCGGGTCGAACGCAAGGCCCTGCATGCGTTCGATCAGGTGGCCAAGGACTGGGATCTGGAGGACGGTGTCTGGCGTGAACTGCTCGGCTGGGCCGCCAAGGTCCACGAAGTGGGCCTGGACATCGCCCACTACCAGTACCACAAGCACGGCGCCTACCTGATCGAACACTCGGACCTGGCCGGGTTCTCCCGCGAAGACCAATTGATGCTCGCACTGCTGGTGCGCGGCCACCGTCGCAATATTCCCAAGGACAAATTCGCCGAGTTCGGCGATGACGGCATCAAACTGATTCGCCTGTGCGTGCTGCTGCGCTTCGCGATCCTGTTCCATCACATCCGCGGCACTCAAGCCATGCCTCAGGTCGAACTCAATGCCAATGGCAACAGCCTGGAAGTGGTATTCCCGGAAAACTGGCTGGACGACAACCAGCTGACCCAGGCCGACTTCGCCATCGAAGCGGAATGGCTCACCCGGGTCGACATCGTCCTGAACGCTCGCTGAAAACCAGCAAAAGCAAAAAGGGCGATCCAATGGATCGCCCTTTTTTGTGCCCGCGATTCAGCAAGTAACCCACCCCTGTGGGAGCGAGCTTGCTCGCTCCCACAGGTTTTGTGCGTTAACGAACCGTCAGGATCGGGCTGCCCAGGCGCTCCAGCAATGTCGCCTGTGCACTGCGCGGGTTCTGGTTGCCGGTCGGCGTATTGCGGATGTAACGGCCGTCCGACTGCAAGCTCCAGCTGTGGGTGTTATCGGTGAGATACAACTCCAGCTCCTTCTTGACCCGCATGATCAGCTTCTTGCCCTCGACCGGGAAGCAAGTCTCGACGCGTTTGTCGAGGTTGCGCTCCATCCAGTCGGCACTGGACAGGAACATCTGCTCGTCGCCGCCGTTGAGGAAGTAGAAGACCCGGGTGTGCTCGAGGAAGCGACCGATGATCGAGCGCACATGGATGTTGTGCGAAACCCCGGCGATGCCCGGCCGCAGGCAGCACATGCCACGCACCACCAGATCGATGCGCACGCCCGACTGGCTAGCCTTGTACAGCGCGCGGATGATCTTCGGATCGGTCAGCGAGTTGAACTTGGCGATGATGTGCGCCGGTTTGCCGTCGAGGGCGAACTGGGTTTCGCGGGCAATCATGTCGAGCATGCCCTTCTTCAGGGTGAACGGCGCATGCAGCAACTTCTTCATGCGCAGCGTCTTGCCCATGCCGATCAACTGGCTGAACAGCTTGCCGACGTCTTCGCACAAGGCGTCGTCGGAGGTCAGCAGGCTGTAGTCGGTGTACAGGCGGGCGTTGCCGGCGTGGTAGTTACCGGTGCCCAGGTGGGCATAACGCACGATTTCACCGGCCTCGCGACGCAGGATCAGCATCATCTTGGCGTGGGTCTTGAAGCCGACCACGCCATAAATCACCACCGCACCCGCCGCTTGCAGGCGGCTGGCCAGTTGCAGGTTGGATTCTTCGTCGAACCGCGCGCGCAATTCGATGACGGCGGTGACTTCCTTGCCGTTACGCGCGGCATCCACCAGCGCATCGACGATTTCCGAGTTGGCGCCGGAGCGGTACAGGGTCTGGCGTACAGCCAGAACGTGCGGGTCCTTTGCCGCCTGACGCAGCAGGTCGACCACCGGGGTGAATGACTCAAACGGGTGCAGCAACAGGATGTCCTGCTTGCTGATCACGCTGAAGATGTTTTCGCTGTTCTGCAGCAGTTTGGGGATCTGCGGCGTGAACGGCACGTATTGCAGCTCGCGCTGGCTGTCCAGGCCGGTAATGCTGAACAGTCGCGTCAGGTTCACCGGGCCATTGACCTGATACAGCTCGGTCTCGCTCAGGTTGAATTGCTTGAGCAGGTAGTCGGACAGGTGTTTCGGGCAGGTATCAGCCACTTCCAGACGCACCGCGTCACCGTAGCGACGGGAGAACAGTTCACCGCGCAACGCGCGGGCCAGGTCCTCGACATCCTCGGAGTCCAGCGCCAGGTCGGCGTTACGGGTCAGGCGGAACTGATAGCAGCCCTTGACCTTCATGCCCTGGAACAGGTCATCGGCGTGAGCGTGGATCATCGATGACAGGAACACATAGTTGTCGCCAGAGCCGCCGACTTCTTCCGGCACCTTGATGATCCGTGGCAACAGGCGCGGGGCCGGAATGATCGCCAGGCCGGAATCGCGACCGAAGGCGTCGATGCCTTCGAGCTCGACGATGAAGTTCAGGCTCTTGTTGACCAGCAACGGGAACGGGTGCGTCGGATCGAGGCCGATCGGGGTGATGATCGGGGCGATTTCATCGCGGAAGTAACGACGAACCCAGGTCTTGAGCTTGGTCGTCCAGTGCCGGCGACGAATGAAGCGGACCTGATGCTTTTCCAGCTCCGGCAGCAGGATATCGTTGAGAATCGCGTACTGACGGTCAACGTGACCATGCACCAGCTCGCTGATGCGGGCCAGGGCCTGATGCGGTTGCAGGCCATCGGCACCGGCCTGTTCACGGGCGAAGGTGATCTGTTTCTTCAGGCCAGCCACGCGAATTTCGAAGAACTCGTCCAGGTTGCTGGAGAAGATCAGCAGAAACTTCAACCGCTCCAACAAGGGGTAGGACTCATCCAGCGCCTGTTCCAGTACGCGGATGTTGAACTGCAGTTGCGACAGCTCGCGGTGGATATACAGGCTGCTGTCATCCAGGCCCGGAATCGCAATCGCTGGCGCTGCCGCGGCGGTTTCGGCGACCGCTTGCGGAGCAGGCTCCAGCTCCGGCGGGGTTTCGTCGATTTGCTCCACCACAGGCTGAGCGTCTTTTACGGCAACTTCAGTGAGTACTTCGGTATTCATCGAATGTTCCTGGGAGGGCTATTTTTGCTCTCGTAACAATTGAGCTGCGCGAACGGCAAAGTACGTCAGGATGCCATCAGCGCCTGCACGTTTAAAGGCGGTCAGGGATTCGAGGATCACCCCTTCGCTCAACCAGCCATTCTGGATCGCCGCCATGTGCATGGCGTACTCGCCGCTGACCTGATAAACAAAAGTCGGCACTTTGAATTCTTCTTTGACCCGGCAGAGGATGTCCAGATAGGGCATGCCTGGCTTGACCATGACCATGTCTGCGCCTTCTGACAAGTCAGCCGCCACTTCGTGCAGGGCTTCGTTGCTGTTGGCCGGGTCCATCTGATAGGAGGCCTTGTTGGCCTTGCCCAGGTTCAGCGCCGAGCCCACCGCATCGCGGAACGGGCCGTAATAGGCGCTGGCGTACTTGGCCGAGTAGGCCATGATCCGCACATTGACGTGATCGGCCAGTTCCAGTGCCTCGCGTATGGCCTGGATGCGACCGTCCATCATGTCCGACGGAGCAACGACCTGAGCGCCGGCTTCGGCATGGGACAAGGCCTGCTTGACCAGTGCGTCGACGGTGATGTCGTTTTGCACATAGCCTCCTTCGTCGAGAATGCCGTCCTGACCGTGGGTAGTGAACGGGTCCAGCGCGACATCGGTGATCACGCCCAGCTCAGGGAACCGCGCGCGCAAGGCCCGGGTGGCACGCTGGGCAATACCCTCGGGGTTCCAGGCTTCGGCGGCGTCCAGCGACTTGAGTTCAGGCGGAGTGACCGGGAACAGCGCCAGCGCCGGAATCCCCAGCTCGACCCATTTGGCCGCCTCTTCCAGCAACAGATCGATGGTCAGGCGTTCGACGCCCGGCATCGAGGCGACCGCTTCGCGACGGTTCTCACCGTCCAGCACGAACACCGGCAGGATCAGATCATCGACGGTCAATACGTTTTCACGGACCAGACGACGCGAAAAATCATCACGGCGGTTGCGGCGCAGGCGGGTTGCAGGGAACAAACGGTTGGCGGGGGTAAAGCTCACGGCAGACTCCTGAGCCCGCGCTGACGGGCGAGCGTGACAGTTATAAGCGGCCATTATGACCAACGTGTGACAGTTATGTGCACGCTGCGACAGGTAGCCGCATTCCATTGTCCTTGTAGGAAATGTTCACGTCGAGACACATTTGGACACTTTCCTGAATGTGTACGAAGGGTTAGGCTGCGCGTTCATTTCGCCAGCACCCAGACAATGCTCCAACAATTTCTGCATGACTTCGGCTACTTTGCCCTGTTTCTCGGCACGTTCTTCGAAGGCGAAACCATTCTGGTACTCGCAGGCTTCCTCGCGTTCCGTGGATACATGGATATCAACCTGGTGGTGGTCGTGGCGTTCTTCGGCAGTTATGCCGGCGATCAGCTGTGGTACTTCCTGGGACGAAAGCACGGGCGCAAGTTGCTTGCGCGCAAACCACGCTGGCAACTGATGGGTGACCGGGCGCTGGAACATATCCGCAAACACCCGGACATCTGGGTGCTGAGCTTCCGCTTCGTCTATGGGTTGCGCACCGTGATGCCCGTCGCCATCGGCCTGTCGGGCTACCCACCGGGCCGCTACTTGCTGCTCAACGGCATTGGGGCCGCGATCTGGGCTGCCGCACTGGCTGCCGCCGCCTATCACTTCGGCGCGGTGCTGGAAGGCATGCTCGGCAGCATCAAGAAATACGAGCTATGGGTGCTGGGCGCCCTGCTCATCCTGGGCCTGATCCTGTGGCTGCGCCGACGCTTCAAGAATGCCCGCCTGGCCAAACAGATCTATGCCGACGAGCAAGCCCTGAAGGCCGAACGAGCCAAAACCGAAAGTCCTAAGACGCCAGCCGAGTGAAGCGGTTTCTGCAGCAGTAGAGACCGATGCCGCTGAGCAAGCTGTAACTGAGCAGGCCGACCCAGCCCACCGCGCTGGCCGGCCACAGCCCCACCAGCGGCGCCAGCCATACCAGCGGCACGTTCGACACCAGTCGCAATAACTCCAGCTTCAACGCCCACGGGCGATTCTCCAGGGCCACGCCCAGCACGAACAGTCCCAACGCCATTGCACTCCAGCCCAAGACCAGAGCGGTGGTCGACAGGCTCGGCTCCAGATTCATCAAGTAACTGCCCAACGCGATGTAAACGCAGAACTGCAGCAAGACGTAGAGCTGCTGACGCCCGTCCAGCGGCACCTCGAACTTGCGGAACTGGGTCAGGTCCGGTTTGCTCATCGGGTATTTGGCCGCTACGTCCGCCGGCCGCCAACCGGTGCGCATGAACCAGATCCGCAACTTGTCCCAGGTACTTTGCGCACGCCGGGCATCCGCCCACAACTGCGCATAGAACTGCACGTTCGCCCATATCGGATTCCAGCTCGCCAGCGGCGTGGTCACGCCGAAGATCACCGGTTCGGTGTCGTCTTCTTCCTGGAACGAGCCGAACAGGCGATCCCAAATAATGAACACCCCGCCGTAGTTGCGATCCATGTAAAGAGCGTTCTGTGCATGGTGAGCCCGATGATTGGACGGCGTGACAAAGAACCACTCGAACCAACCGAGCTTGGGAATGTGCCGGGTATGCACCCAGAACTGGTACAGCAGGTTCAGCGCGGCGACGCTGACGAATACCAGCAGCGGCACGCCAACCACCGCCAAGGGCAGGTAGAAGATCCAGCTCAGCAGAAATCCGGTGCTGGTCTGACGCAGGGCGGTGGAGAGGTTGTAGTCCTCGCTCTGGTGGTGCACCGAATGCGCGGCCCAGAGAATGTTGCGTTCGTGGCCCATGCGATGCAGCCAGTAGTAGCAGAAGTCGTAGAAGACGAAGGCGAAAACCCAGACCCAAACGCTGTCGGCCGAAAGCTCGAACAGCGCCAGATGCTTGAGGGCAAAGGCATAAGTGACCAGCCCCACGCCCTTGGTCAGCAGGCCGGTGGTGGTCGACAGCACGCCGGTGCTGATGCTGTTAATCGCGTCCGCCACCCGATAGTTGCTCATCCCGCGCCAACGGTCGGCCAACAGCTCGACGGCAATGAGCACAAAGAAAAACGGCACCGCATACAGAATGAAGTCCATGACGCGCCCTGATCGGAATCCTGGGGACAGATGCTATGTGTAGCCGCGATTTAACCCTATGGCAACGAGTGACAAATTAGTGGACATTTAACGCCATGAATCTGGAGAAAAGCCCATGAGCAAAAAAGTTGCAGTGATCCTTTCCGGTTGTGGCGTGTACGACGGCGCAGAGATCTACGAAAGCGTGATTACCTTGCTGCGCCTGGACCAGCGCGGCGCCCAGGTGCAGTGTTTTGCCCCGGACATCGCGCAGTTGCATGTGATCAACCACCTGACCGGCAAAGAAATGCCCGAGTCGCGCAATGTGCTGGTGGAGTCGGCGCGCATCGCCCGTGGCGAGGTCAAGGACATCCGCGAAGCCAGCGTCGAGGATTTCGATGCCTTGATCGTTCCCGGCGGTTTCGGTTCGGCCAAGAACCTCTCCAACTTTGCCGTCGAAGGCACCGGCTGCACCGTGCAACCAGACGTATTGGCCTTGACCGAAGCCTTTGCCGAGGCCGGCAAGCCGGTCGGCCTGATCTGCATCTCGCCGGCACTGGCAGCGAAGATCTATGGGCCGGGCGTGACCTGCACCATCGGCAACGACGCCGACACCGCAGCCGCCCTGAACAAGATGGGCGCAACCCACAAGGAATGCGCAGTCAGCGAAATCGTCGAAGACAAGGCACGCAAACTGGTGACCACTCCGGCGTACATGTTGGCGCAGTCGATCAGCGAAGCGGCGTCCGGTATCAACAAGCTGGTCGACCGAGTGCTTGAGCTGACCCACGAAAACGAAGCCTGACACATCGCAGTGACTGATTTCTGTGGCGAGGGAGCTTGCTCCCGCTCGGCTGCGCAGCAGTCGTAAACCGCTCGCTGCAGACTTTCCGGGAAGCTGTAGTGGGAAGTTTAGGGTTGCTTCGCAACCCAGCGGGAGCAAGCTCCCTCGCCACAAGGGCGGCACACGCTCAGGCGTTGCGCGATAACCGGGTCAAAATCCGATCCAGTGCATTGGCAAACGCCTGCTTTTCCCGCTCGCCAAACGGCGCCGGGCCACCACCCATCTGCCCCTGCTCTCGCAGATCGGTGAACAGGTTACGCACTGCCAGCCGATCACCCATGTTCTGCGCATCGAACTCCTTGCCTCGCGGGTCCAGCGCGGCAACGCCCTTTTTCACCAGACGGTCGGCCAGCGGCACATCGCTGCAGATCACCAACTCCCCAGGCACCGCGTGCTCAACCAGGTAATCGTCGGCCGCGTCCGGGCCGCTCGGCACCACGATCAGCTTAACCAGCGCCAGGCCCGGCTTGATCTGCGGCTGCCCGGCCACCAGCACCACTTCGAAGCGGCGCTTGAGGGCGAACTTCACCACCAGGTCCTTGGCCGCCCTGGGGCAGGCGTCGGCATCGATCCAGACACGCATCAGTTTTTCCTCTTCCAAAAAGCATCGCGAGCAGGCTCGCTCCCACAAGGTTAGCGCTAATCCTGTGGGAACGAGCCTGCTCGCGAATGTGAGCGAAGTGAATGCGTTAAGAAACAGCTACCCGACGCTTCTCAGCCATCCAGCTCCGACCATACAACACAACAATCGCAGCTATCGCCACCGCCTGAGCACTCAGCGAATACGCATCGGCATGAATTCCCAGCCAGTCGAATTCAAAGAACGGCACCGGCCGCGTACCGAAGATCCCGGCTTCCTGCAGCGCCTTCACGCCATGCCCGGCGAACACCACCGACAGCGCGCACAGCAGAGCAGCGTTGATGCTGAAGAACAGCGCCAGCGGCAGTTTCGCTGAACCACGCAGGATGACCCATGCCAGGCCGACCAACAGCACCAGCGCCGTTGCCCCACCGGCCAGAACAGCGTCGTGACCGGCAGGACCGGCCTGCAGCCACAGGGTTTCGTAAAACAGGATCACTTCGAACAGCTCCCGATAAACCGAGAAAAACGCCAGGATCGCAAAGCCGAAACGCCCGCCACCGCCCACCAGGCTGCTCTTGATGTAATCCTGCCAGGCTGCGGCATGACGACGGTCGTGCATCCACACGCCGAGCCACAGCACCATGACGCTGGCAAACAGTGCCGTCGCGCCTTCCAAAAGTTCCCGCTGGGAGCCGCTGACATCGATCACATACGCCGCCAGCGCCCATGTCCCCAGACCGGCCAACAGCGCCAGCCCCCAACCGACGTTGACGCTACGCACCGCCGATTGCTGACCGGTGTTACGCAAGAAGGCGAGGATTGCCGCCAGCACCAGGATGGCTTCCAGACCTTCGCGCAACAGAATCAACAAGCCGGAAATAAAGCTCAGGGACCAGCTCAAACCATCACTGCCCAACAAGCCGGCGGACACTTTCAACTTGGCCTTGGCGGCCTCCAGACGCTGTTCTACCTGCTCTACCGGCAAGCCATCTTGCAACGACTGACGGTAGGCCATCAGCGATTTTTCAGTGTCTTTGCGCACACTGGCATCAACGTTATCCAGCGAGCTTTCGACCAGTTCGAAGCCTTCCAGATACGCCGCCACCGACAAGTCATAGGCCTGATCGTGTTCGCCGGTGCGATAGGCCGCGATGCTCTTGTCCAGCGTGGCGGCGGTGTAGTCGAGCAACTGCGCCGGGCCGCGCTTGACCTGCGGTGGTTGCGCCCGCTGGGCACGGAAGGTCGCAGCCGCTTGCGGGCCTTCCGCCGCCTGAACTTCGGATGGCGTCTGACGGGCCAGATCGGCAATGTTGTAAAGCTTGTCGCTACTGGCCGCCGTCGGATCGGCACTGAAGCTGGCGACGTAAGTAGCCAGATCCCAGCGCTGACGATCGTCCAGCTGATCGGCGAAGGCCGGCATGTCGGTGCCTTCGACGCCGAGTCCCAGGGTGCTGTAGATCCCGTAGAGGCTCAGGTGATCCAGGCGTGCGGCATCCCGCAGATTGGCCGGTGGCGGGGTCAGGCCGACACCCGCAGGGCCGTCGCCAGCACCCGCATCGCCGTGGCACACCGAACAATGCTGGGCGTACAGCGGTGCGCCACGAGTTGGGTCCGGGGTTATGACAGGAGCCTGGCTGACCTCGTAGGCCACGGCCAGTTTCGCGCCCAGTTGCCGGGCCTGACGGGCGACATCTGCGCCGTCCTGACGCGCCGTGATCGCCGCATGCAGCGCACTGATGCCCTGCTCCAGCCCGGCTTTTTCCGGCTTGTCCGGCATGGCGGCGACCAGCCCTTGCAGCACCCGGGTGAATTCGAGTTGCTCGCGGTATTCAGACTCGTCAGTGACCTTGCCTGCCTGCACCGTTGCCGGGTAATCCGCACCGATGTAGTCGAGCAGGTGCAGCGCTTTCGGCGCGCCTTCCACCGTGTCGGCCAGCAGATGGGAGCTGCATAAGGCCAGTAACGGCACAAACAGCCAGGCCAGGAAACGGGACGGGGCAATCATGAATGAGTCTCAATTGGAAATACGAAGTAATATATTGTTCACTCTCAATGACTTTCACTCAAGTGTTGTCTGCTCTGCCAGCGTCAGAGCGAAACAAGGAGTCGGCGCCCCCATCGACCATTCGCCGACCCGCAGCCATGGGTCGTCAGGCCAATCGGGCGCGTTGATCCCACCCTTGCGGCAATAAAAAAGGCGACCTGCAAAGGTCGCCTTTTTTGTCAGCGTGGGGTTAAACGACGGCTTTGCGCAGGGTCGCCATGAAGGCCGCCGCTCCAATGAACAAGCCGGCAAAGGTCCTGTTCATGCGTTTCTGCTGCTTGGGCGTGCGCAACATTCGCAGCCCCCTGGATGCCAACCCGGTGTAACCGGCCATGACGATCAGGTCGACGCAGATCATGGTTACACCAATGATCAGGTACTGCGCCAGCAGCGGCGCGTGGGGGTCGATGAACTGCGGCAGCACCGCCAACATGAACACCAACGCCTTGGGGTTGCTGATGTTGACCAGGAACCCACGGAATATCAGCACCAGCGGTTTGCCGATCGGGCGCACGGCGGCGTTATCGCTCATGTCGCTGGGCAACGCACGCCATTGTTTGATCGCGAGATAGACCAGATACGCCACACCGAACCATTTGATTGCGTAGAACGCGGTCGCCGACGCCGTGAGAATCGCGCCCACACCGGCGCCGACAATCGCGATCTGCAGCGCCAGCCCCAATTGCAGGCCAAGAGCATTCCAGTACCCGCGCCAGAAACCGTATTGCAGGCCGCTGGACATCGACGCAATGGCGCCCGCACCAGGAGACAGGCTGATCACCCAGCAGGCGGCGAAAAACGCCAACCATGTTTGAAGCTCCATCGCACACCTCGACTCAGACTCGTAACAGACGTCTAAGCTAATGCGGCTTTGGCCCGATGACCACCGTTTTTTTGTAGGACATGACGACTGCCGACCAGCGCGGCCGGTGTCTCGGCTACTTTTCGAAACCGCTCGCAGGAAAGACATCACTGCCGCGCCAGCGTCGAACCGAACGCTGGAAAAACAGGCTGTTGGGCACTTGCACCATGGCACTGCCGGTTCCGAGCTCTTCGGCCTCGATCAATGTGGTGTAGAGCAAATTGATCGCTACTACCCGGCCTTTGACCCCGGGCTTGTCGGTGGTGTCCACCAGCTCGACCACATCGCCGAGGCGGAAGGGGCCGACCGTGAAGATCAGAATCGCGCAGAGCAGGTTGGAGAGCACGCTCCACATGGCGAAAAACGCCACCGCTGCCACCGCGACGAATCCGGACAGCGCGGTCCAGAGCACCGTGGCCGAAACCCCGAGACGCTCCAGCACGAAAATCAGCGCGCTGCCCATGATCAGCCAGCGCAGGCCGCCGCGCAGCGGCATCAGCAATTGTGGCGGAAACGGGTAGCGCTCACCGAGACGGTTCAGGCATTTCGCGACGAAGCGCTGGGTGAAGTAACCGGCCAGCAGGATCAACAGGATTTGCGCACCGAGCCAGATCGGCTCGACCCACACTGCCGGCAACGGTAACTTGAGGGCGTCCATCAGGACAGCGCCTCCAGCTCCGCCTGCATGCTTTCCAACAGTTCCAGGGCTTCCATCCAGGCTTCTTCCAGCTCGGCCTCACGCACCTTCAACCTGGCCTGCTCGGCCAACAGATCACGCAATTCGTTCTTGCGCGCCGGTTCGTAGATATCGCTGTCACCGAGACTGGCATCGATCTTCGCCAGTTTCTCGTGGAGCTTGCCCAGTTCGGCTTCGAGCTTGTCGGCCTCGCGCTTGTGCGGTGCCAGTTGCTGACGCAACGCCGCCGCAGCCTGACGCTGGGCTTTCTTGTCGGTCTTGTCCGGATTGACCGGCGTGTTGCTGACCGGGGCATTGCGCTGACGGTACTCCACCAGCCAACGGGTGTAGTCCTCCAGATCACCGTCGAATTCTTCGACCTTGCCATCGGCGACCAGATAGAAATTGTCGGTGGTGCTTTTGAGCAAATGACGGTCGTGGGAAACCACCAGTACCGCGCCACTGAACTCCTGCAGGGCCATGGTCAGCGCCAGGCGCATTTCCAGATCCAGGTGGTTGGTTGGTTCGTCGAGCAGCAACAGGTTCGGTCGGTCCCAGGCGATCAGCGCCAACGCCAGACGCGCCTTCTCGCCACCGGAGAAATTCAGCACGGGCTCATCGATCCGCGCACCACGGAAGTCGAAGCCGCCGAGGAAGTCACGCAGGGTCTGCTCGCGCTCGGTCGGTGCCAGGCGCTGCAAGTGCAGCAACGGGCTGGCCTTCGAGTCCAGGGAATCCAGCTGATGCTGGGCGAAGTAACCGACAACCGTGTTCTCGCCACGGGTCAAGCGACCGGCCAGCGGCGTGAGCTCACCCGCAAGGTTCTTGATCAGGGTCGATTTGCCGGCGCCATTGGGGCCAAGCAGGCCGATCCGTGCGCCAGGCGTCAGTTGCAGCTTGACCTTCTCCAGCACGGCCTTCTCGCCATAACCCAGTCGGGCATCGGACAGGTCGATCAGCGGGCTGGAGATTTTCTGCGATTCGCGGAAGACGAAGTCGAACGGCGAGTCGACGTGGGCCGCGGTCAACTCTTCCATCCGTTCCAGCGCCTTGATCCGGCTCTGGGCCTGGCGGGCCTTGGTGGCCTGGGCCTTGAAACGGGCGATGTAGCTTTCCATGTGCGCACGTTGCGCCTGCTGCTTCTCGTAAGCCTGTTGTTGCTGGGCCAGGCGTTCGGCGCGAGCGCGTTCGAAGGCGCTGTAGCCACCGCGATACAGGGTGATCTTGCGTTGATCGACGTGAGCCACGTGATCGACCACGGCATCGAGGAAATCCCGGTCGTGGGAAATCAGCATCAAGGTGCCGGGATAGCTTTTGAGCCACTCTTCCAGCCAGATGATGGCGTCGAGGTCCA
The DNA here is from genome assembly GCA_020205505.1 of Panax japonicus. Classification (NCBI taxonomy): domain Eukaryota; kingdom Viridiplantae; phylum Streptophyta; class Magnoliopsida; order Apiales; family Araliaceae; genus Panax; species Panax japonicus. Next base: position 15,088 of record JAINUV010001360.1, read on the forward strand.
AGTGGTTGGTCGGTTCGTCGAGCAGCAACAGGTCCGAGGGGCACATCAAGGCCTGCGCCAGGTTCAGACGCATCCGCCAGCCGCCGGAGAAATCACCGACTTGCCGGTCCATTTGCTCGTTGGTGAATCCAAGGCCCGCCAGCAGCTTGCGGGCACGGGCATCGGCGGTGTAGCCGTCGGCACTGTCGAGTTCCGAGTGCAGACGGGCCTGAGCGGCACCGTCATGGGCCGCTTCGGCTGCAGCGAGGTCGCGTTGCACCTGACGCAGGCGCAGGTCGCCATCGAGCACGTAGTCGACCGCCAGGCGTTCGAGCGTATCGACTTCCTGGCGCATGTGGGCGATACGCCAGTCGGCCGGCAAGAAGCAATCACCCGAGTCCGGGTGCAGCTCACCCCGAAGCAAGGCGAACAGGCTCGATTTGCCGGCGCCGTTGGCACCGATGAGGCCGGCTTTCTGGCCGGCGTGCAGCGTCAACTCGGCGTCTTCTAGCAGACGTTGCGGGCCACGCTGTAAAGTCAGGTTCTGAAGTCGAATCATAATGGCGGCGGAGTCTACCAGCTTCGCTCGCAACTGGCGCGAGTAGCACTATGTCCTCTGACCTGTGGAGCTTTTCCCTGAGTACTTATGCCCGTCCGGGCGTTGAACAGGCGTGCCTGCAATTGCAGTCGGCGGGTGTCAACGTGTGCCTGTTGCTCTGCGCGGCCTGGTTGGGACAGCGCGGGGTCGCCTGCAATGGGCAACGCCTGCAGCAACTTCGCAGCGTGGTTGAACCGTGGGACAGCGATGTCGTGCAACCGCTGCGGGCATTACGCATGCAATGGAAAGCCATCGCCATGAATGACGCTGAACTGAATGCACTGCGCGAACAGGTGAAGACCCTGGAGCTGGAAGCCGAGCGACATCTGTTGCTACGACTGGAGCGATCGGCACAAGGTTGGCCGCAGGAAGAAGTGACCGATCTGTCGGTCTGGCTCGAAGGTGTCACGGCGGCCGCCGCTCACCTGGACCGCGACGCGCTGCATCAGCTGCGCGTCGCGGTATCCGGCACTTAGGAAGCGCTGGTTGGGTTGGAGGTGGTTGCGCTCGGAGCAGCGGCCGGCGTTGGCGCTGGCGCGACTGTCGAGGGGGTGGCTGCCGGAGCAGGTGTGGCGGCTGCAGCCGGGACGGCTGGCTTGGCAACTGGCGCGGCGGCCGGCTTGGCGGCAACCGGTTTTTTCACGGCTGGTTTGGCGGCTGGCTTAGCGGCTGGCTTGGCTGCTGCAGGCTTGGCAGCAGGTTTTGCTGCGGCGGGTTTTGCTGCACTGGCCGTGGCAGGTTTGGCGGCAGCGGCAGGTTTCGCCGCAGCAGGTTTGGCGGCTGGTTTAGCCGTCGTTTTTGCAGCAGGTATTGCCGCTGGCTTGGCAGCGGGTTTAGCTGCGACAGGTTTAGCGGCTGGCTTGGCAGCAGGTTTCGCCGCTGCGGTTTTGGCTGCAGGTTTAGCGGCGGTTTTTGCCGCTGGTTTTGCTGCTGGTTTCGCTGCAGTAGTTTTCGCTACGGCTGGTTTGGCAGCAGCTGTTTTTGCAGCAGCCGGTTTGGCCGCAGCCGGTTTGGCGGCGGTTGTTTTAGCTGCCGGTTTGGCAGCGCTGGCCGCGACGGTTTTTTTCGCCGCAGGTTTTGCAGCAGGCTTGGCTGCGGCTTTCACCGGTGCCTTGGCAACCGGTTTGGCGGCAGGCTTGGCCGGTGCTTTTGCAGCAACCGGTTTGGCAGCGGCTTTCTTCGCAGGGGCCGCAGCAGACTTGGCCGCACGCAGGGACAATGCCTTGCCGACAGCCTCTTGAACGCGACCAACGCCCTGGGCCAGTTTCAGGCTTTCTTGAGCGTCGCGCTTGAGTTGCAGGATGTAGCCGCGAGTGTCCGACTGACGCTCCTTGAGGGCATCAAGCAGGTCCTCGAGTTCCTTCACGGCGTCCTTGGCTTTGGCTTGTGCCTTGGCCTTGCCGGCCGATGCAGCGTCCTGCAATTTGGTGCGGGCGTTGTGCAATTTTTCCTGCGCTTTTCCGCGCTGCTTTTCCAGCTTGGCGAGCAGTTTTTCAGCATCAGCCAGTGCTTCGGAACAAGCGGTTTCCAGATGCTCGAGCAAGCTGCCCGAGAGTTGTTGAAGTAAGTGCAACGGGGTATTTACAGGCTTCTTGGTGGCCGACATGGTTTACCTCCTGGCTGACGTGGGTGCGGCTCATACTAGACCTCTGCTGCTACCGCCGCTAGGGCATCTTGACAGTATCCAGAGCGTTGCGTTGCAACGAATCGAAAATGTTCTGCTCTTGCGTAAAAGCAGTTCACCGTTGAATGCATTCGCACTGGCATAATCGCCCGCATCTCAGGTTGGAGGGTGCCCATGTCGCGCTACTTTTTTTTATCGCTGTGCGTGATTTTTTCCACTGCCCACGCGGCCGAAAAAACCCAGGAAAATGACGCTCACGATCTGGCTTACAGTCTGGGTGCGAGCCTCGGCGAACGCCTGCGCCAGGAGGTCCCCGATCTGCAACTGCAGGCGCTCGTCGAAGGTTTGCAGCAAGCCTATCAAGGCAAGCCTCTGGCTTTGAAAGACGAGCAGATCGAACAGATCCTGAATGAGCACGAAGCCCGGGTCGCCATGCAAACGCCTGCACCCCGAAGCGAAGTGGCCCTGGAAAAAGAGCAGCGCTTTCTCGCCGAGGAAAAAGCCAAGCCCGGTGTTCGTGAACTGGCAGATGGAATACTGCTGACAGAACTGACGCCAGGCACTGGCGCCAAGGCCGGGCCCAACGGCAAGGTGCAGGTGCTGTATATCGGTCGCCTTCCCGACGGCACGGTGTTCGACCAGAACAGCCAGCCACAATGGTTCAGTCTCGATAGCGTGATCAGCGGATGGCGCAGTGCGCTGCAGCAAATGCCGGTCGGTGCGAAATGGCGCCTGGTGATTCCATCGGCGCAAGCCTATGGCGCCGATGGTGCCGGCGACTTGATCGCGCCGTTTACACCGCTGGTGTTCGAAGTCGAACTGCGTGGTGCCACTGGCTGAATGGCAGAAACGAAAAACGGTGCGCAAGGCGCACCGTTTTTGGTATTGCGAGGAGAGACCTCAGGCTTGAACCGAGTCTTCTGCCTTGTGAGCGGTGTGCAGAACTTCGATCAGGCAATCTTCCAGTTCGAAGCGCTCATGCAACAGACCACCCAGCTCCTTGAATTTCTCTGCCACGCACTTGCCTGCATCGCACAGGTCGTTGAACGCGAGCAGTTTCTCGGTGATGACGTCGATGCGCGGGTAGAGGGTCTCAGCCAGCTCCAGACCACGCTTGTCATTGAAAGCCTTGGCTTCACCGGTCAGCTGTTCGTAGATCTCGAAATGCCCGGCGGACACGTAATCAACCAGCACACCGCAGAATTCCTGCAAAGGTTTGCGGTTTTCCCCCAGAGCCTCGGGCCTGGCACCGAGCGCATCATAGGCACGAACCAGTTCGTGACGTTCCTGCAACCAACGATCGATCAGCAGATGTACTCCACCCCAACGTTCCTGAGCATTCTGACAACTTTCGAGCATGGCGATCTCTCTTCCCTTGTGGGTCATGCTGCCCTACACCCGTCATACTCTTGAAGGTCAAGAATCGGCCAGGCAGAGCGTCATCGAGCAACATAATTCCAATGACACGTGCGGGCCAGATTATGCCCGCACGACTGTGGCTTCAAGGTACGCAGGCGATAAAGTTCATACAAGTGTTTAATCACCCACCAGGGCCTGGTGCGACGACTCGCCGCTGAGCGGTCGCCGAACGGCGGTCCAGACATGATGCAGCAGTTGATAACCCGCCAGAATCATCATCGCGACGAAGAACAGCAGACTCCACTCCGGGATGCTCAAGTCAAACAGCGTCCAGGAGATTTGTGCGCAGTCGATGGTGCCTTTGAACATCTGCTGCAAGATGCACGTCCAGGGCGCGCTGGCGAACAGGTCACTCAAATTGGGCGCACAGGTCGACAATTGCTGCGCCGGATCACTTTGCAGCAACACCTGTCGCCATGCCAGGACAGTGCCGACCAGACTACTGATCAGTCCGAGCAGCCAATACAGGAAAGAACCGAAGCGACCGGGACCATGCACTGAAGCCATCAGGCAGAAGCCTGTCAGCAGCGCCAGGCAAAACCGTTGCAACAAGCACAAGCCACATGGCTTTAGGCCGACTACGTATTCAAGGTAATAGGACACGCCCAGGACCAGGGTGCCCGCAATGAAGACCATGAAAAACAGAGAACGTGAGCAGGCCATAGGCATGGCTTTTCCGTAACAGTGAGGACCGACGGCTACGGTAGAGGAAAGCGCGACAGCCTTTCAAGGCAGGTTGGCAGGGACACTTCAGCAAGAGTGTAGGGAATTCCCGACAGAAAACAGAGGATCAGATGTAGTCGCTTGTAGGATTCTGCTGAAGCCCCATCACGAAAGGAAAATTCCGACAAAAATTTGCACCATCGGATCGCCCCTTCGGGCGACCCTTCACTCACTCTCAAGCGTGAGACGGCACCGGCAGTGGTGCTGCCAACAAACGCTCGTCCAGCAAGCCCAGACCTTCCTGGAACAGCTGATTACTGCGCTCGGTGTCCCCCATCTGCGCCAGCAGCCGAGCCAGTTCGGCACAGGCTTCCGGGTTGCGCTGCACGCGCAGACTGCTTTCCAGATAATCCCGCGCCTTGCCCCACAAGCTGCTTTGCAGGCAAAGGCGTCCCAGGGTCAAAAGCAGGCTCGGGTCGGCTGGATGCTCCTTGAGCCAACCTTCAGCCAGTTGCAGCTGACGCGCCGGATCACTGCCACGAACCAAACCGTAGAGCCGCGCCAGGTGACTGTCGTAGTTGCGCTTGAGCGCTGTCCTCAACACTTCTTCGGCCTCGACCTGAGCCCCCAGTTGGCGCAGTTGTTCGGCATAGGCGAGCACCAGTTGCGGCTCCTGACGCTGGGCCGAACTCAGCTGCTGCCAGGCACGATTGAGCGTCTGCAAGCCGACGGTTCCGTCTGCTTCCTGATGTGCCGCCAGGGACAGGTTCTCTCCCCAGGCACGGCGCTCCAGCTCGGCCAGTTCAGCCGCGGGCAAGACCTTGTCCTTGCGCAACTCCGGCAGCAACCGGATCAACGCCGGCCAGTCGCCCCGCTGCTGATGCAGGCGCTGCAACTGGCGAAGGGTCTGGACGTTATGAGGGTGGCGCTCGTGCATTGCTTGCAGGGTCGCGAGGGCGCCGTCGGTGTCACCGCGATCGGTCTGCAATTGCGCGTGGCTCAAGGCGATTGCCAGCTCGGCCTGGGGCTGACGCTCCAACGCACGCTCCAGCAAGTTGTCGCTTTCCTCGTAATGACCTTGTTCGTTCGCGGCACGGGCAGCACCGAGGTAGTACAGCAGCGGCTGGCGTTCGGCTTCCGCCGCCCGGGCCAGATGACGCTGCGCGCTGGCCCAGCGACCTTCAGCCAGATCCAGCTGACCATGCTCGATCGCAACCTGCACCCGACGACTGCGATTGCGTCGTGACCATGGGTTGACCACGCCACTGGAAGTCGCCACCAACTCGACCAACGCCTTGATCCCCCAGAGCACCAGCCAAAGGACAGCCACCAGGGCCAACGTTGCCCACAGGCTCGATTCGTAGCGAAAGGTCTTGTAGGCGATCAGCACGTAGCCAGAGTGCTCCGCTATCGCCAAGCCCAGTGCGGCCGCGGCGGCAATGACCAGAAACATGATCACATACAGGCGCTTCATGGCGTGGCCTCCTGCGCCGTATTCGCGGCAGGTTTGGCCATGGGTTTGACCGAGTCTTCGGCATTCACGTTACGCCGTTCAAGATATGCCTGAACCGCACTCAGCGTGCCGGTCAGATCCGGAGTGACCACGGTGACAGGCTGCTTGCTCAACTCGGCCACCTGTTCAAGCATCACTTTGCTCTGCGGGTTGTCCGGGTTGAAATTGCCCTTGAGCACATCGCGCGCTTCGTCCAGTGCCTGGGAGTACACTGCCGCCTGCCCATTGAGCGCGGCCCATTGCGCTTGCTCGAGCGTCAGGCTCAGGGCCAGTCGCACCTGGCTCAGGCTCTGCCCAGCCAGTAACGGGCGGACATTTTTATCGGCGTTGAAATCGATGCGGATGTAGCGCGAAATCTGATCCCACCATTGGGCCCAACGGCTCGCACCGTCGCCATCGGCGGTGAGGCCGAGCAGCGATTCGCCACGATCCTTGTACTCGGGCGCCAGCTCGGTCAGGCCGATCACCTGCTCACGCAATGCTCCCAGTCGCAGGAAAAGTCCGGTGCGATCCGGTTGCTCGGTGCTGCGCAAGGCCACCAGGGTTTTGGCCACTTGCTCGCGAGCGGCGAAGGCACCGGGATCATTTTGTTCGCGCAGAATTTCATCGGCGCCCTGCACCAGGGCCTGGGCACTGCTGATGTCCTGCAAGGCGGAAAGACGCAGGCTGGCCAGACGCAGCAGGTGCTCGGCCTCGGCCAGACGCCAGTCCTTGCGGCTGGCGCCGAGAACGGTTTCCAGACGCTGGTTCAGGCGCTGCTGATCGCCCTGCAACTGAATCACCAGACGGCTGCGCTCTTCCAGCACATCGGCGCCGGGAAGTTGCTCAAGGCGTGCACTCAGGCGCTGCTCATTGAGCTTCAGGCTTTGCGACTCATCACTCAAAGCCTGCACCTGACTCAGCTGTTGCTGGTTAGTCGCTTGCAGGTGACGCACCTGCCAGACTCCCCAGCCCCCCACCGCGACACCGGCAGCGCCCAACAGCAGCGCGACGATTGCCAGCCCATTGCCTCGGCGCTGCTCTGCAGCGGGTGGTGGAGTTTCAACCGGTGCATCGAGCACTGGCCGGACGTCTTCTTTAGGCAAGGCTGTTTCGCTCACGTATCCATCCTTTGCATTAGAGAACGGGCACGGGGTGCTCCCGTAACGCCGTCAGCAAAGCCGCGGCACTGGCGCCGCGGCAATCCACAACTGTCAGGGCTCCGGCGGCACGTGCCAGCTCGGCGACCCTGGGGCTTGGTACAAACAACGGCAATCGTGCCAACCGTGGCCAGGCATCCGCGGCCAATTGATGCAGGTGCTCAAAACCCTGCCCACTGCTGACCACCAGCCCGTTCAGGCGTTCCGCTTCGATCTGCCGTGGCAACGCTGCCGGCAGGTAGTGCGGCAGTTCACGACGGTACAGCTCCAGATACTCGACACTAGCACCTCGCTCGCGCAGGCGCTCTGCCAGCAACTCGCGACCGCCCTCTCCACGCAGGATCAGCACGCGCGGATCAGGCCCGGCGATAGCCTCGCGCAACGACGCGAGTTCAAGCAAGGCTTCGCTGTCGTCGCCCTGCGCCGGAAAGCTCACGTCCAGGCCATGATCGGCAAGGATCTGCGCCGTCGCCGCGCCGACACTGAACCACTGCACACGGGGCGCTGACGAACAAAACCGGTCAAGCAACTCAAGGGCAATCCGGGCGGCTGGCTTGCTGACCACGATCACGGCGCTGTAGCGATCCAGTTCCTGCATCACCTGGCGCATTGTGTCAGAGGCAGGGATCGGCGCTATGTCCAAAAGCGGCAAGCTACTGCTGAAAATCCCCTGTTCGGCCAGCAGATCGCTCAGCGCCGCCGACTCATCCGCCGGACGCGTCAGCAGCAGGCGCCAGCCCGTCACTCGTGACCTGCCTCGCCATAGACCGCTTTGAGAATCTCGTTGGCGCCCTGGCTCAAAAGGTCTTCGGCCACTTGCACACCCAAGGCCTCGGCCTGATCACGCGGCGCGCGAGCTTCGGCATTCAGCAGCAGACCGCCGCTCGGATCCCCCACCAGGCCACGCAACCAGATCTGCTCGCCTTCAAGCACGGCATAGCAGGCAATCGGCACCTGGCAGCCGCCATTGAGGTGTTTATTGAGGGAACGTTCGGCCGTCACGCGGGTGGCGGTGTCCCGGTGATGCAGCGGCGCCAGCAGCGCGTGAATTTCACTGTCTGCACTGCGGCATTCGATGCCCACGGCACCCTGGCCACCGGCGGGCAGGCTGTCGTCGACACTGATGGCCGACGTAATGCGATCTTCGAAGCCCAGGCGAATCAAACCGGCGGATGCAAGGATGATGGCGTCGTATTCACCGGCATCGAGCTTGGCCAGACGAGTATTGACGTTGCCGCGCAGGAAGCGGATTTCCAGGTCCGGACGACGGGTCAGCAATTGGGCCTGGCGACGCAGGCTCGACGTGCCGACGATGCTGCCTTCGGGCAACTCATCCAGGCTGGCATAGGTATTGGAGACGAATGCATCGCGCGGGTCTTCGCGCTCGCAGATACAGAACAGTCCCAGTCCTTCGGGGAAGTCCATCGGCACGTCTTTCATGGAATGCACGGCGATGTCGGCTTCGTTTTCCAGCAACGCGGTTTCCAGCTCTTTGACGAACAGCCCCTTGCCACCGATTTTCGACAGCGGCGAGTCAAGCAGCTTGTCGCCACGACTGACCATCGGGACCAGCGTCACGAGCAGACCGGGATGGGCCTCTTCAAGACGGGCTTTGACATATTCGGCCTGCCACAGGGCGAGAGCACTTTTACGCGTGGCGATGCGGATTTCGCGAGAGGACATGGATCAATCCGTACTGAATAGATACGGCGGATAATAACAGCTCAGCCAAATCCACTTTGACTTGTATCAGATACTACTCGGCCTCCCTGGCCCCGGATTTCCGGCATTCGGGTGTGAAATACGCCTGTAACCGGCGAATTAAAGCTGTTGCATCATTTTCCTAACGCCCGCCACGTGGCGTCGACTGACGATCAAGGCGTCACCGTTCAGACCTTTGAGGAACAGCTGGAAGTGCCCGAGTGGCGTTCGTTGCAGCCGTTCGATGCGATCACGAGCGACCAGTGCGTTGCGGTGGATCCGCACAAAGCGGTCACCGAACTCGTCCTCGAGGGCCTTGAGCGGCTCATCCAGAAGCACTTCGCCGCTCTCGTGGCGCAAGGTCACGTATTTGTGATCGGCAATGAAGTAGACCACCTGATCCAGCGGGATCAGCTCGATCCCCTTTCGGGTTCGGGCACTGATGTGGCTGCGTGGACCATTGCCACTTTCGGCGGCCGGGCGGGTCAGGGCCGAGAGTTGAACACGATTGGGTCGCTCGGCTTTCTTTAATGCGTCATGTAAATGTTCGGTTCGCACAGGTTTCACCAGATAGCCTACGGCGCTGGCCTGTAAGGCTTCCACGGCAAATTCATCGGGCCCTGTGCAAAACACCACGGCGGGCGGTGTCTCGCGTTCGCACAATCGCGCGGCCACTTGCAGGCCATCAAGGCCTGGCATGCGGATATCGAGCAGCACGATATCCGGTTTGTGGCTGTCGATCAGTGCCAACGCCTCTTCGCCGTTCGTGGCGCTGGGCTCCAGGACACTGTATCCCTCGAGTTCGCCAACCATTCGGCTCAGGCGCTCGCGGGCTAGGGGGTCGTCATCAACGATCAGGACATTCATATTGCGCTGGATTCCTGCGTGAGTCTCGCACAAGGATAGCGTAGACAGGGTAAGTGACGTCCGTCACCGCGATCCACGCTAAGACTAGCGCGAGCGTCAAAAAGTGCCGCGAGACCGACGGCTAAATTTTCATCCGCCGGGCAATTGGCGGCCCAGGCTCGCATTGGCGACACAGCGCCACAGGGTTTGCTGATACGCAATCTGAACACCCCCTCTTCTTATAGTCCGCTTGCGCACCGAGAAGTGCACTGATCCTACTGTCCAACTGTAGACGGTTGCCGGGACGATATTGCTCAAATGAAAAATATCGTTGAGCCAATTGCACAGGACTTGCCTGGGACAGGCGCTGGCCACGAAAAAACCAGGCGACCAGTGTCAGCGACAGCAATGGCAACCCTGTTATTATCCGCGGCAGCTTTCAACGCCATCTTTCTTCAGCCGATACGAGCGAATTCATGAGCACTGACAAGACCAATCAGTCCTGGGGCGGCCGCTTCAGTGAACCCGTCGACGCCTTCGTCGCCCGCTTCACCGCCTCCGTCACCTTCGACCAGCGCCTGTATCGCCACGACATCATGGGCTCGATCGCCCACGCCACCATGCTGGCCAAGGTCGGCGTGCTCACCGATGCCGAGCGCGACAGCATCATTGATGGCCTGAAGACCATCCAGGGTGAAATCGAGGCCGGCCAGTTCGACTGGCGCATCGACCTCGAAGACGTACACATGAACATCGAGGCGCGCCTGACCGACCGCATCGGCGTGACCGGCAAGAAGCTGCACACCGGACGCAGTCGTAACGACCAGGTCGCTACCGATATCCGCCTGTGGCTGCGTGACGAAATCGACCTGATTCTGGGCGAAATCACCCGCCTGCAAAAAGGCTTGCTGGAACAGGCAGAACGCGAAGCGGGCAGCATCATGCCAGGCTTCACCCACCTGCAGACCGCACAGCCCGTCACCTTCGGGCACCACATGCTGGCCTGGTTCGAAATGCTCAGCCGCGACTACGAGCGTCTTGTCGACTGCCGCAAGCGCACCAACCGCATGCCTCTGGGCAGCGCCGCACTGGCCGGTACCACGTACCCGATCGACCGTGAATACACCGCCCAATTGCTGGGTTTCGACGCAGTGGGTGGCAACTCGCTGGACAACGTGTCCGATCGTGACTTCGCTATCGAATTCTGCTCGGCCGCCAGCATCGCGATGATGCACCTGTCGCGCTTCTCCGAAGAACTGGTGCTGTGGACCAGTGCGCAATTCCAGTTCATCGATCTGCCAGACCGTTTCTGCACCGGCAGTTCGATCATGCCGCAAAAGAAAAACCCGGACGTGCCGGAACTGGTGCGCGGCAAGAGCGGCCGCGTGTTCGGTGCCTTGATGGGCCTGCTAACCCTGATGAAAGGCCAGCCTCTGGCTTACAACAAGGACAACCAGGAAGACAAGGAACCGCTGTTCGACGCCGCCGATACCCTGCGCGACTCGCTACGGGCCTTTGCCGACATGATCCCGGCGATCAAGCCCAAGCACGCGATGATGCGCGAAGCGGCACTGCGCGGCTTCTCTACCGCCACTGACCTGGCTGACTACCTGGTCCGCCGTGGTCTGCCGTTCCGTGACTGCCATGAAATCGTTGGGCATGCGGTGAAGTACGGCGTGGAAAGCGGCAAGGACCTGGCGGAGATGAGCCTGGAAGAACTGCGCAAGTTCAGCGACCAGATCGATCAGGACGTTTTCGCAGTACTGACCCTGGAAGGCTCGGTCAACGCCCGTAATCACATCGGCGGCACAGCGCCGGCGCAGGTGAAGGCCGCCGTGGTTCGCGGTCAGGCGTTGCTCGCCAGCCGCTAAAAAGCTTCGCGAGCAGGCTGCACGCCACCCGCTCGCTGTCACAGGTTTTGTGGCGTTCGCCCGATGGAGGCACGACACAAAACCTGTGTGCGGGCTTGCCCGCGATGGCATTCGCAAGAGTGCTGAAGATTCCTACTTTTTCGCCGCAACCATCGCCATAAACGCTGGCATCGCCGCTTCCCGATCCGCCGCCACTCGCTGCACGTTCGGGTTCTCTCCCAATCGCTCCAGCAGCGCCTTGGCCTGTGGCACTTCAGCCAACAGATCCATCCCGAACAGTTTGTGCGCCACGCCACACGCCAGCGGCACGCTGTACAGGAAATACAAATCCGCCACGCTCAAGCTGTCGCCCGCTACATAGGGGGCGAACTTGCCGTGCCGGCCCAGGGCCGCCACTCCCAGCAGCAACTCGGCCTTGGTCTTTTCCTTGATCGCATCGGGCACTGTCATGCCGAAAAACGCTTCGGCGAAACAGGCGCGCGCCGGCAGTTCGATGTACAACTCGATTTCCCTGGCCAGCGCCAACACCTGCGCGCGCTGGAATGGTTCGCTTGGCAGCAGGGGCCTGCCTTGCTGGCTCTGCTCGATATACTCGAGAATCACGCTGGTTTCGTTGATGAAGCCCTGCTCGACCTGCAACACCGGCACCTTGCCGCGCGGACTGATGGCCAGCGCCTCGGCGCTGGTGCCGCCGTAAAACGGCACTTCCTCGAAGGCCAGGCCTTTTTCCAGCAACGCCAGTTTGACCATGTTGTAGTAGTTGCTGACGGAAAATCCATAAAGCTTGATCATCACAGAGCCTCCAGGCCGTGCGGGGTGGGCAGTGCCTGTTTATAGATTGCTCGAGGCTTTCTTGCCAGCAGCATCACGCTGCTGAATGCGGGTAAACTGGCCGCCTTAACTTGAGGAGCCTGCCATGAGCGAGCCTACAGACATCGATAGCGACGAAGAAGAATTCACCGAAAACACCCTGATCGAAGCCATCGAAAACCAGATCGAAAGCGAAAATCCGCCGGCCGCCAAGGCAACCTTCAACAAGCTGACACTGGTGGGCTACGAGAAGGAAGAAATTCTCAACCTGATGGCCCATGTTTTGGCCGTAGAAATCGACGCAATCCTCGAAGAAGACCGCGCGTTCGACACCGAATGGTACGAAGCGGCATTGCGCGCGCTGCCCGAGTTGCCCCCGGAAAAGAAATAACCCCTTCCCCCCGCAGGAGCGAGCCCGCTCCTGCAAGCCCCGGAAACGGGGAAAGCTCACCATGATGAAAAAACCCTGTCGCGAGGGCTGGACATGCCGCACGAGTGGGATCACCTTAGGGGCGCTGTCGTCTAATTCCTAGAAAGTCTGGAGTCCCTATGTCGCTTACCCCTGAGTTGGTTGCCGAACTGGAAATCCTCGCACTCTTCAACCTGGACAGTTCCCAGGAAGGTTTGAAAATTCATCAGACCGCTGCCCCCAAAGCCATTGCCGCTGCCCGTCGCCTGTATGAAAAAGATCTGATTGACCAACCCGATGGCGGCTACCTGACCAGCCTGGGTCGTGACGCCGCGCAAAATGTGCAAACCCTGCTGACCATTCTGAGCGTAAAAGAAACAGCCTGAATTCCATCGCATTGCCCACGGAAACCTCCATCACGGGATTTCCGCGGGCAAACTCTGTGACCTGTAATCGCCACGCGATAAAAATCTGACGCCAGAAAAAACAAAATCAGCTTAAATGCCTCCGCGCCAAGGCGCTAAACTGCCCCTCAACCGAGAGCCCCACATCCGAGCCCTGTGAGCCGGTTTGAGCTGACATGACCCGCACCCATGAAATCCGCCCCGATCTGGACGAGGGAATCGACCGCAAGGTTCTCAGCCAACTGCGCGCACGCTTTCTGAAGCTCAATGAGGGCCGCATGGCTCGCGCCATGGAGGGTTTGTCGACCCGCCAGCAAGGGGTGCTGAACCTTCTGCCATTGTTTTTTCACGTCAACCATCCGCTGTTGCCCGGTTACGTTTCCGGCAGCACACCGGCCGGGCTTTCGAATTTCGAGCCGGATGCCAACGCCTTGGCCGAAGCTCAACGCCTGACCCGCTCGTTTTCCTATAAGCCACGCCACGGCAGCAATCCGCCGCGGCCGATTCACGGCCTGTTCCTGATGGGCAGCCTCGGCACGCTGGCCCAGGCCGATCAGAGCGATATGGACGTGTGGGTCTGCCACAGCCCGGATTTGACCGAGCAGGAACTCGCCGAACTGCGCAAGAAATGCCAATTGCTCGAAGCCTGGGCCGACAGCCAGGGAGCCGAAGCGCACTTTTTCCTGATCGACCCGGTTCGCTTCGTGCGCGGCGAGCGCGATAGCCAATTGAGTTCGGAAGACTGCGGTACCACTCAGCACTACTTGCTGCTGGACGAGTTTTACCGTACCGCGATCTGGCTGGCCGGGCGCACGCCGATCTGGTGGCTGGTGCCCGTCTATGAAGAAGCGAGTTACGACCGCTATACCCACACGCTGATTTCCAAGCGCTTCATCCGCGCTGACGAAACCCTCGACCTGGGACACCTGGCCTACATTCCGCCCGGCGAATTTATCGGTGCAGGGCTCTGGCAACTGTTCAAAGGCATCGAGTCGCCTTACAAATCGGTGCTCAAACTGCTGCTGACCGAGGTTTATGCCAGCGAGCACCCCAGGGTCCAGTGCCTGAGCCTGCGTTTCAAGCAAGCCGTGTTCGCCAACCGGCTCGACCTCGATGAGCTGGACCCGTACGTCGTGGTCTACCGGCGCATCGAGGAATACCTCATTGCCCGCAACGAGCCGGAGCGCCTGGAACTGGTGCGTCGCGCACTGTACCTGAAGGTCAATCGCAAGCTCACAGGCGGCAGCGGTCGAACCCAGGGCTGGCAACGTTCGCTGCTGGAACGGCTGGCCCACGAATGGCAATGGGACCCACGGCAATTGGCGCTGCTCGACAGCCGCAGTCAGTGGAAAGTCCGCCAGGTCAGCTCGGAGCGCCGAGCCCTGGTCAACGAGCTGAACTACAGCTACCGCTTCCTGACCCAATTTGCCCGTAACGACCAAACTGCCAGTCTGATCAACAAACGCGACCTCAGTGTGCTGGGCCGACGCCTGTATGCCGCCTTCGAGCGCAAGGCGGACAAGGTCGAATTCATCAACCCGGGCATCGCGCCGGACCTGGCCGAAGACACCCTGACACTGGTACATGCTTCGAGCAAAAAGGAATCGGAACCGAGCCAGTGGGGCTTGTACAACGGCAGCCTGACCGCCCTTGAGTGGGAGCACTTCGCCCCGATCAAGCGCAGCCGTCAGTTGCTTGAACTGCTGACCTGGTGCCACCGCAACGGCGTGATCGACAGCAGCACCCGCCTGGCCTTGCACCCCGGAAGCAGCGACCTGAGCGAATTCGAACTGTTCAACCTGCTGGGCGGCCTGCAACAGAGCATTCGCCTGCCGCTGCAGACCGTCGCCGAAGAACCGTTGTTGCGCGCCAGCGTGCCCAGCGAGGTGCTGATCCTGGTGAACGTCGGCGTCGACCCGCTCAAGCACCATCGCGACCTGAACATCCTGATGACCACCGAGCGCACCGACTCCCTGAGCTATGCCGGCGTCAGGGAAAACCTGGTGCTGACCCTGGATCAAGTCACGCTCAATAGCTGGAACGAAGTATTGGTCAATCGCTTCGACGGCCCCCACGCCCTGCTCGACTGCCTGCGCGACTACCTCAACAATCTGCCGAACGGACCGCAGCAGCCCAGGCTGCGGGTGCGGTGCTTCTGCCACAACCGCGCGCAATTCATTGCCCAGCGCGTCGAAGAGATCCTCGACACGGCGCAGAACCTGCTGCTGAGCAAACTCAATTACCGCTACCTGATTCAGGTCCAGCAGCATTACCACGTACTTGAGCTGATACCCGGCCAGGTCAATCACGTCACCCTGACCACACTGCCTGAGCTGTTCGATTACCTGAGCGAAGACCTGACCCGTTACAGCCCGCTACATCTGGATCACAAGGCACTGGAAAACCACGATCTGGCACTGCTCCTGCCCATGGGGCAGCCCGACTGCCTCCAGGTGTTTTACCGGATCAAGGAAGACCAGGCCGAACTGTACGTACTCGATGAATTCAATGCCTTGTGGCAGCAGCGCTTGCCGTGGCATGACGAGCAAAGCCTGCTGGTGCCGCTGCAACGGTTCCTGCAGTCGATCCAGTACCGGCGCGACGCCTTGCTGCCCATGGACGCGGCCCACCCCTTGAGCCTGGACACATTGTTTTATCAGCTTCTGCCCTCGGGGGCGGGGCGCGCGCGCCGGGTCGAAGCCCAGCCGGCACCGCAAACCCCGGCCAACAAACCGTTCTATGACGTGCAGGCGATCATCGGCAAAGCGGCACCGGGCAAGGTACAGGTCACCCTGTATTGCAATCAGCGGGAGTTTTCAGAGCTGGAGCATGGCGACCAGCTGTTCAGCGTGGTCGCGCGGGAAATCATCGAACAGCGCCGGGAAACCGAGCGCTATCGCTGCTACATCACCGACCTTGACCTGACAGGCCTGCTCGGTGATGGGCAGAGTTCAAGCAATTTGTACCTGCGCTACAAAGCCGACCTGGAGCACGCACTGAACGGGGCGCTCGAACAGGTCTGACAGGATGTCACTCGGGGAAGGCGCCGCCATTGGCAGGCTGCGATTCGACTTCCAGCAGGGTCAGTTTCAGCGTCTTGCCACCCGGCGCCGGCCAGTCGATGTGCTGGCCAACCTTCAGGCCGAGCAACGCGCTGCCCACGGGTGCCAGGATGGAGATCCGGCCTTCGTCGGCGTTGGCATCCTTTGGATAAACCAGGGTCAGGTGGTAATCCTTGCCACTGCTTTCTTCACGGCAATGCACGCGCGAATTCATGGTCACGACATCGGCCGGCACGTCTTCGTGACTGACCAATGTATCGGCGCGGTCCAGCTCGGTTTGCAACGCGATAACGCCCGGCAGCGTTTCATCCAGGCTGTCGATCAGACGCTCCAGACGCTGTACGTCCAGACGGGTAAGGGTGATGGAAGGTGCGGTCATGATCAGGGCAGACTCCTTTCTTCTGCACGAAAAAAGCAAAACCCCGCCAGAAAAAGGCGGGGTTTTCACGAGCCTCGATGAGTTGAGGCGTATCCGGACACTAACACAGCTCAAAAAATATACAAGTCGCCACCCGGCGGTCATCGCCCTCCCTACAGGGATCGGCGTTGCAGAGCCTGCTCGCAAATCACCCGGCGACGTTCGTCATCCGCCGAGCGCCATTCGCGGATGTCTTCGACGTGGCGAAAACAGCCCAGGCAGACTTTTTGCGCGTCCAGCCGACACACGCCGCTGCACGGCGATGGCACCGCCGGGCTGACGTTGCTGTAGAGCGGCTTGGGCGGACGCACAGGCGCTGACTGTGTCACGGCGTTACAGGCCTTCGAAATCGAGTTCGACGTCAGCTTGCGCCTTGACGATGCGCTCAAGCATCTCGCCCAGTTGCTCTTCGCTCTTGTCGCACATCCAGCGCTCGCTCTCTTCGTCGTAATCGAAGTGGAAGCCACCGGACACTGCCGCCAGCCACAACTGACGCAATGGCTCTTGCCGACTGAAAATCAACTGGGTTCCGTTTTCGAACTTGACGGTGAGCACACCGGCCGAGCTTTCCAGATCGATATCCAGGTCGCTGTCGTCAAAGATGTCCTCCAACGTCTGCTGGGTGGCATCGACCAGGTCATGGAAACGCGCTTCGGACAAACTCATTACGGCAACCTCAAAAAGTGTCTGATCAGGCTCAAGCGCCGCAAGATACGACCGAGGCCTCCCGATTGCAAAGGATAACGCCCAGCAACCCCAATCTGTGTGCGAGCCTGCTCGCGATGACGCCGGCACATTTAACATTATGGTCAACGGAAACACCGCTATCGCGAGCAGTCTCGCTCCCACAAGGATTGCATGATACCGACCGGCATCGGTCCAAGGCCCGCCAGACGGGAGCCCCGTCGCATAGGCAAGCTGCCGGGTGGCCGGTATACTCCGGCGCAATTAATGCATTTTCAAGGATTTCGCCATGAAGCGCCTGATCTCCTCCCTTGCTGCGCTCCTCGCGGTTGCCTGCATTGTGTCGGCCTGCGGTCAAAAAGGCCCGCTGTACCTGCCTGACGACAACCAGGATCCTGCGGCGCAAGCCCAGTCCTCGCAGAAGCCTGCCTCCAAGGCACACAAGCACGACGTCTACCAATAAGGGAACCTCATGGACGCTTTTAACTACCGTGACGGTGAACTGTTCGCGGAAGGTGTTGCCCTGTCTGCCATCGCCGATCGCTTTGGTACACCGACTTACGTTTACTCCCGTGCCCACATCGAAGCCCAATACCTGGCTTACGCCGATGCACTGGCGGGCATGCCACATCTGGTCTGCTTCGCGGTCAAGGCCAACTCCAACCTGGGTGTACTGAATGTCCTGGCGCGCCTGGGCGCCGGTTTCGACATCGTCTCCCGTGGCGAGCTGGAACGCGTACTCGCCGCCGGCGGCAGCGCCGACAAGATCGTGTTCTCCGGTGTCGGCAAGACCCGTGACGACATGCGTCGCGCCCTGGAAGTCGGCGTGCACTGCTTCAACGTCGAATCCACCGACGAGCTGGAGCGCCTGCAAGTGGTTGCCGCCGAACTGGGTGTTCGCGCGCCGATCTCGCTGCGCGTGAATCCGGATGTCGATGCCGGCACTCACCCGTACATTTCCACCGGTCTCAAAGAGAACAAGTTCGGCATCGCCATTGCCGACGCCGAGGACGTGTACGTGCGCGCCGCGCAGCTGCCGAACCTGGAAGTGGTCGGCGTCGACTGCCATATCGGCTCGCAACTGACCACCCTGCCGCCCTTCATCGACGCCCTCGACCGCCTGCTGGGCCTGGTCGACCGTCTCGGCGATTGCGGCATTTACCTGCGCCACATCGATCTCGGTGGCGGCCTGGGCGTACGTTATCGCGACGAAGAGCCGCCATTGGCTGCCGACTACATCAAGGCCGTGCGCGAACGTCTTGACGGTCGCGACCTGGCGCTGGTGTTCGAGCCGGGCCGCTTCATCGTGGCCAATGCCGGCGTGCTGCTGACTCAGGTCGAGTACCTCAAGCACACCGAACACAAGGATTTCGCCATCGTCGACGCGGCCATGAACGACCTGATCCGCCCGGCGCTGTACCAAGCCTGGATGGACGTCACTGCCGTGCGCCCGCGCAACACGGCCGGTCGCGCCTACGACATCGTCGGCCCGATCTGCGAGACCGGCGACTTCCTGGCCAAGGATCGTGAATTAGCCCTGGAAGAAGGCGATCTGCTGGCCGTGCATTCGGCTGGCGCCTACGGGTTTGTCATGAGCTCCAACTACAACACCCGTGGCCGCGCCGCTGAAGTGTTGGTGGACGGTGATCAGGCATTTGAAGT